>PVKA01019559.1:0-41839 GCA_004027165.1 Ctenomys sociabilis | reverse complement strand
GAGATTGAAGTTCTATAGTGTGCCTGGGGAGAGTCACATGAAGAGAAAACTTTTTCTCAGGCTCTCACAGAGAGCATTCCGGTCAAGCATTGGCCGTGACTCATCCACATGGATGACACAGACAAAGGAACTACAGAATAATGTACAGGACTACAAGATAAACCCTGAGAAGACTTCAATGACCACATAGGAAATATAAAGTTCATGTGGTGATATATAAGTTTTGATCTACCTAGGTCTTAACCATCCAGCAGAAAAGTATAAAAGTATAAAAATGAAGTATACATCGTGAGCCCATAATATTAAGCTGAGCTGTAAATGGATATGGTCGACAATTTCTTTGAAAAACTCCCTATGGTTGCAGAATGCTATACTGTGTTGGATTGTGGTGTCGAGTTCAAGCACCTAAGGTAGTTGAATGTCAACGGCGTGCCCACTTTTGACAGGTGTAGACAAAGAAAGGGTTGTAGAAAGAAAAAATCATGATGTGTGTGTATAGACAGTACAGTTGGAATAGATAACGCTGTGCTTCTACATGATTCTATGAGATGCAAGATCTGCACTATTGGTGGTGGGACAGGATATTATGTCGGCTTTTAGTGCTATGGTCATCCACTAGGTAAATAATTATTGAATCTTTGATATAATTCAGCTATATAAAACCTGTAAATATAATATCATGTATGCACTTTGTACAATACCAAAACGTTATGAAAACAGTTTGCAATGTGTTATTTCATCAACTCTGTATGGTTAAGGTGTTTTGAAACTGTCTGATTGACATTTGTATTTCAATAAAATAAAAATAAATGGAAAAAATAAATAAATAAATAAATAATAATAATAATAATAAAAAAAAAAAGAAAACAAATTCCAGCCCAGACTACTATACCCTGAAAAACTCTCTTTCAAGTTTGATGGAGAAGTGAAATACTTCCATGATAAAGAACAACTAAACAATTTCATGATGGCAATGCCATCCCTACACAGGCTACTGAAAGATGTTCTAGACAGGGACCACAATGATCAGAACTTCACCAAAAGACCAAAAGGAACCCATTAAATAGGGCAAACAAACACTGGAGAAAAAGGAGTAAACAACAGCAGGCAAATATCATGACAATCATTAGTCAACACATATCAATTAAAACCATCAATGTAAATGGACTCAATTCACCAACAAGAGAAACAGGCTGACACAGTGGATTAGGAAACAAAATCCAACAATATGCTGTATACAAGAAACGCACTTAACTCAAAAAGACATTCATAGGCTCAAAGTCAAAGGATGGAAAACAATACTACATGCCCTAGCACCTCAGAAAAAAGCAAGAGTAGCAATTCTGTTCTCAGTCTCCATTTCAAACCAAGAATGATCAGGCAACACAAAGAAGGCCACTATATATTGGTTAGGGGAAAAGTTCAAGAGGAAGCGGTAACACTCATAAAAATCTATGCACCAAACACAGGAGCACCCAACTATGTAAGACAAATCTGAATGGATATGAAAAACCCAATATGCAAGATCACAATCTTAACAGGAGAACTTAACACCCCTTATCTCAAAAAGACAGGTCAACCAGACAAAAAATTAGCAAGGAAGAAGCAAGACTGAATCAGAGGTTGGTTCAAATGGACTTGGTGGACATATACAGAGTACTCCAGGCAATCACAGCAGAATGCTCATTTTTTTTCCTGCTGCTCATGGCTCATTTTCTACCATAGACCACATACTAGTCCATAGGACATGCTTAAGTGAATGCAAGAAAACAGAAATTATAACATGTATATTATCTGACGACAGTGCAAGATAACCAGAAATAAGTGAAAAAATAAACCAAAATCCCTAAATATATGGAAATAAAACAATGCCCTACTCAGCAATCAGTGGGTCAGAGATGAAATTAAACAAGAAATTCAGCAAAATTCAATGAAAAATCCCAGCACTCGGGAGTCTGAGGCAGGAGGATTGTTGTGAGTTCGAGACCAGCCTGAGCTACAAAGTGAGCTTAAAGCCAGCCTGAACTGCATAGCGAGACCCTGTCTCAAAAAGACAAAAAATAAAAAAATAAAAAAAAAAAAATAAAAAAAATAAAAAAACAAAATTCAATGAAAATTCAACCACTACTTATTGGAATATATGGGATGCGATGAAAGCAGTTCTCAGAGGGATAATCATAGCTGTGAACTCACACATTAGGAAAACAGAATGATAACGAATAAACACCCTAATATTACATCTCTGACATCTAGAAAATGAAGAGCAAACCAAACCCAGAGAGCAAAGACAAGATGAAATGATAAAGATTAGAGCAGAAATTACTTCAATTGAGATGAACAAAACAGTTTAAAAATCCACAAATCAAAAAGTAGGTTTGTTGAAAGACTAAAATTTGATAAGCCTCTAGCCAATCTCATCAAAAAAAGGAAAGAAAAAATTCAAATACAAGCAATAAGGAATGGAAAGGGTGAAATCACCACAGACCAAGTGGAAATTCAGAAAATTATCAACAGCTACTTTGAGAATATTTATGCTCACAGTACAGAAGACACTGAAGAAATGGACATATTCCTCAAGAAGTACAAATTACCAACACTGAACCAAGAAAATATAGCAACTCTCAATAAGCCAATAATAGACAATGAAATATGAAACGTAATAAAAAGTCTGCCGACAAAGAAGTTCCTGATGGATTCACAGCTGAATTCTACAAGAAATATATAGAAGATATAATCCCTATACTCCTCAAACTCTTCAATGAAATTGAAAAGGAAACAGTCCTCCCAAAATCATTTCTGGAGGCAAGTATTATAGTGATACCAAAACCAGGGAAAGACACAATCAAAAAAGAGAACTATAGACCAATCTTCCTTGTGAACATAGATGCAAAAATGCTCAACAAAGTCCTGGCAAATAGAATACAGCAAATCATCAAGAGTCATGCACCATGACTAGGTAGGATTTATTCTAGGGATGAAATGATGGTTCAATATTCGAAAATCTATAAATGTAATACACTATGTTAATAGACTGAAATCTAAAAACTACATGATCATCTCAATGCAGAGAAAGCTTGTGACAAATTCCAATACTCATTCATGCTCAAAGCTCTACAGAAATTGACATAGATTCCCTCTACCTCAATTTGATAAAAGCTATGTATGAAACCACAATGGATAATACAATTCTTAATGGGAAAAAACTGAAATCTTTTACTCTTAGATCAGGTACAAGATAAGAATGTCCTCCATCACCTCTACTATTCTGTATAGTTTTGGAATCACTAGCAACAGCCTTTAGACAGGTTGGAGAAATAAAGTCAGTAAAGAAGAATTTAAATTATCACTATTTGCAGATGACATGATACTTTACTTGAAGGACCCAAAAACTTCACCAGGAAGCTACTAGAACTGATACAGCAATTCAGTAGCATATCAAGATACAAAGTCAATATTCAAAAGTCAATAGCATTCCTCCATACAGATAATAAACACACTGAGGAAAACTACAGAAACAATACCTTTAACAATAGCACAGCAAAAAATGAAATACTTTGGAATTCACTTAACCAAGGAAGTCAAAGATCTTTTCACAGAAAATTACAACACCCTAAGAAAAGAGATCAGAGAGATTTCAGAAAATGGAAAGATATTCTATGCTCTTGGATAGAAAGAACCAACATCGTGAAGATGTCCATAGTACCAAAATTGTTGTATACATTTTATGCAATCCTTATCAAACTGCCACCACCATACCTCCCAGAGCTAGATAAATCATTCCTAAAGTTTATTTTGAACCAGAAAAGACCTAGAATAGCAAAGGCAATGCTTTCCAACAAAGACAAGGCAGGAGGCATCACAATTCTTGACTTGAAATTATACTACAAAGCCATTATGACCTCAACATGATATTGGCAAATAAATATACCTGAGGATCAATGGAATAGATTAGAAGATGCAGAGGCCTCTGTGAACACACTCAGTGACCTGGTCTTCGACAAACAGGCCAAACAAGCTTACTGGAAGAACGTTAACCTCTTTAACAAATGGTGCTGGAAAAACTGGCTTTCTACATACCAAAAACTAAATCTCACCCAGGTCTATCACCATGCACTAAGATAAATTTAAAATGTATTAAAGATCTAAACATTAAAACGGAAACGCTGTATCTCATGGAATAGAAAGTAGGAGAAAACTCTTGAAGACATAGGGGCAGGCAAAGAATTCATGAACAAACATGAATTCATATTGGAAATATTTATAAGAATTAACAACTGGGATCAAATATTCTTGTGGAGTTTCTGCACATCAAAAGAAATTGTGAATAAAGTGAAAAGCCAACCCACAAATTTTGAAAAAAATCCTAACTAATAAGCAATCAGACAAAGGTCTGCTCTCTAGAATATATAAAGAACAAAGATATATTAGGGCCCTCATATTTAAAGACCCAGTCCAGAAATGGGTATATGAGATGAGTACACAGTTCTTGAAGGATGAAATTAAAGAAGCAAATAAATATATTAAAAAATGCTCCACATTGCTAACCATCCATGAAATCGAAATAAAAACAACACTGAGATAGCATCTCACTCCAGAAAGAATGGTAATCATGAGGAAATCACCCAAGAAAAAATATTGGAGAGGATATGGGGGAAAGGTAACAGTTCTTCACTGCTGGTGGGAATGTATACTGATGGAACCATTGTGGAGATCAGTGTGGAGACTCCTCAAAAGAGTGGACTGGAAATCCCATTCAAGCTGGCTAGGTCTGGGAGGTATATTGGTGGCAGTTTGATAGGAATTGCATTAAATCTGTATAACAATTTTGGGAGTATGGCCATCTTCATGATGTTAGAACATGGAATATCTTTCCATTTTCTGAAATCTCTCTGATCTCTTTTCTTAGGGTGTTGTAACAAGAATCAAATAGAATTGAGTCAGATAGTTATTGTAAACTGAACGGCACATGTTTCCAGGTACTAACCAACTTCTCTTCTGGATGGTTAACAACCTAAGTTCACAGATTAAAATTTGGATAAATGGAAGGCTCGCTAGGTCAGTTAACGTTTTGGCCCTAGCCTTTCAAGGTCAGTGAAGACTCAGGAAAGAGGAGAACCTGTATTGTAACAGCATGGAACTCAATTGTGCCCCAAATTTTCAGATGAAGGTGATTATGGAGCCACAATGAAGACATCCATGATCTGTAGTGTGCCTAAGGAGAGTCACATGGAGAGCAAACTTTCTCTCAGGCTCTCACAGAGAGCAAACTCATCAAGCAATGGCCGTAACTCATCCATATGGCTGACACAGACAGAAGATCTACAGAGTTCGGAACTGGATTACAATATAAACCCTGAGGGGAGTTGACTGACCTCATCAGATACAAAAGCTACATTTTTTTTTTCCTTTAACATAGGTTTTGCTTTCTGTCAGTCTTAAGCATCCAGCAGAAAAGTGTAAGAATGTGGTATATAAAATAAGGTCATAATAATAAGTTGAGCTGTAAATGGGTCTAGTCAACAACTTCTTCAAATAACTCACCGTTATTGTGGACTGCTGGACTGTGTTTGATTGTGTCGCTGAATGGTTGAATGACAATGGAGTGCCCATCTTTGACAGGTCTAAATGAAAAAAGGAGATACAAAGGAAGAACCATTCTGTGTTAGTATAAACAGTACAGTTAGGATAAATATGCAGTACTTCTGCATAATTCTCTGAGAAGAAAGATTTGCACTAATAGTGCTTGGACAGGATATTATGTCAGGTTCTTGAACTTGCACAACCACTAGGAAGACATCAAGGTAGAAAGTATTAATTATTGAAACTGTAATGTAATTCAGCTTTAAAAAATAAGTATACAGCTATATTCTCTTCATTGATCAGAGACATCTGCTCTAAAAGTGTTTGTAAGGAGTATTTCATGTATACACTTTGTCTGACAACAAACCACTACGAAAACCATACACAATGTACTAATTATTGAATCTGTCATGCTAATCTGATTTGAAACTGTCTCATTGCTATTTGTTCTTCAATAAAATAAAATTAATTTTACAAAAATCCAATCTGACCAATTATGGCTTGGAGTAGAAAATTTAATCTATTTATATTTGTCATAAATTACTGATATGTTTAAGTTTATTTTAATGTCTTTTGCACTTTTTATTAATAACTTCATTTCTTTGTTTTTAGTGCCCCTTTGAATGAATTTTTGTTTTTTCATATTATTCTCATATTTCTGTAAATATTGAACTGATTTACTATTTCTATTAGTTTCATAGTGAGGCTTGATAGTTAGGTGTTCATATTTAACTGGTCTAAATTGTAAAGAATATCTTTACCCAGCCTTTGAATAATAAAAGCATTATAAAACACTCTATCTTTTCATTGAACATTTCTTGGTGCTATATCTTCATGTTTGCCTCAAATATATTTGTTCTTTTGACTTCACAATAGTTTTTACAATAGTTTCTGGATAAACTACTCTACAATTATAGTTATTATCTCTTGGCATCCTAAATATGTATTTTTTCCTACTGATTTTTATTTTCTGTTGTGGAATTGAGAAGTCAAGGATTAGTCTCCTTATTGTACTACTGCAGGTGACTCAACTCTTCATGAGTTGCCTTTAGAGTTAGTTTTACCAGGGCCAGGAAGATGGCTCAGTAGAATAAGCACTTCCCTGGGAAGTGCAAGGGCCTGAGTGCAAGACCCAGTCCTGCCAAAAAAAAAAAAAAAAGTAGTCTTACCTTGAGTATCGTGAGATATTTGCTATGATATGTCCACTATAGATTTGTTTTATTTATCCACGTTGCTGTCATTAAGGTTGAAAAATTCCTCATTATATTCCTATCAAAAACCTTCCTTCTTCAAGGTTCAAGGTTGTCTTTTGGTAGAACTGCAATCAAGAATATTTTAGAAAGGTTCATTTTATTCTCTAGGTTTTATGTCATCCACATGTTAATTTGTATTACATTCTCAATATTTTCCTAAGATTTTCTGTCAGCCATTCAGTCACCCTTCAGCCTTTTTATCTGAATCTTGTCTGATTATTTAAATTTTAATTTTAATTATTACATATTTAACGTTTAGGATTATAGTATTCATTTTGAGCTACTTTTAGCTACTGTAATTACTTGGGCCATAGTTAAAGGCTCCCTTTCTCTAAATATATTGAGAATATAATGTCATAAAACATATTGAGAATATTTCTTATGTAGTGTGCTGCTGTTTGCTGGAGTTATTTTCTGCTGATTCACACTAGTTTTACTTTGTGACTTATATGCCTTGTGTAATTTGTGCTTCTGTTTTTAATGTATTTGGTACAGTGTCTCAGTACGTAGCTAGGACTTGTAATGATCCTCCTGTTTTCGGCCTCCCTAGTGCTGGGAAACAGGCATACATCACTTCACCCAGACTCAGCCTACCCTGGGGGAAGGGCTGGTGTGACATGTAGTGCCAGGATCCAGCTGTGGTCGTTGTACTTGCCTAAGTTTGTCTATGCAGGCACTTTGGCCCACTTAGATATCTGGCACCAAATTTGTGCATTTTTGTAATTAACTTGCATTTGTTGTGACATTATCTCTGTGAACTTTTTGAGCATGGATTAAGGGTACATTTTACAAGAGAGGAATTAAATTTGCTTATTTTAAATGTCTTAGATTGGAGTTTTAGCAGCCACATACTGTTGGTGTAGACAACAGTTTATATGGGCTGTATTTTCTTCATGTCTTCTGAGAGAGTTAACTTTCTGGACTGTGGCCCTTCCCTTTCCTCTGCCTTCCTTCCTTCCTTTCTTCCTTCCTTCCTTCCTTCCTTCCTTCCTTCCTTCCTTCCTTCCTTCCTTCCTCCCTCCCTCCCTTCCTCCGTTCCTTCCTTCCTTCCTTCCTCCCTTCTTCCCTTCTGTTGTCCCATCTGTCCTCCTCTTCTCCTTCTTCCTTCTTTGAATATGTTTTTATTAAAACATATTTGAATTTGTAGGTCTCTATTTATACTTCACACTTTGTACTAGTCAGGTAAAGTAGCTGAAGGGTGACGTAACGACTGAGAGAACATCTTAGTTAAATATTGAGAATGTAACATAAATTAACATGTGGATGATATAAAACCTTGTGATTGCCCCAGATAGACAGGTTGTGTCTATAAAAATACATAAAGAAGTTATCTTTTGTAATGTTTGCTTACCTTTTTAGGTAGAATATAGAAGTGTGCTTTACATCTCATTAAAATTTCACTTACAGTCTTGTGATCTCAGTTCTTACAAATATCCTTTCCTTACCTTATTATTTCCAGATTTCCAGTGAGAAGATTGATAAGATTTCCAGTGTACCATATTAACACAGTAAGATCATATTTTATCTTGAATCTATTTTAAAATCACCTATTTTGCAAAAATGCAGGTGCTTTTGTCCAAAATTTCTCAGTGTTAGAATTTTAGAAACATTATTTGAAATAATTCTCCTTGTTACTTTAAGATATTTGATCTAGGGGCCAGTGAGATAGCTCAGTGGTCTAAAGCACCTGCTTAGGCAAGCTTAGGCAAACACAGGGACCACTGT
Source organism: Ctenomys sociabilis (assembly GCA_004027165.1). NCBI lineage: Eukaryota > Metazoa > Chordata > Mammalia > Rodentia > Ctenomyidae > Ctenomys > Ctenomys sociabilis. The sequence continues at coordinate 33,281 of PVKA01019559.1, read as the reverse complement.
CAAATCTCTGGTACCACATGCTGTGCTAGCCTCGCCCCTAGGGTGGGCTGAGCCAGCCACAAAGAAAAGAGTAATTTGTTCTTATTTCATTCCTAATGTTATATGTTGTGTTTTCTCCTATTTATTTTTATTAGATGAATTAATAGCTGGGTTTTTTTTTTCAAGGGAACTCTTCTTGCCTTTATTCAGCAATTATACCCTTTAATCTAGTTTGTAAGTCTTATTTAAGTATATAATTAATATATTTTAATTTACTTAACTTTTGTGAATTTTATCCTCTATTAATTGGTATATTAAATTTTAGTTGAATGTGAGAAAAACAAAACTAATAATTCATGCCTGTTATGTTATGCTCCTTCTAAGAGGAGGGGGATAGAGATAAAGAGGATAGCTGGGTAATGAAGGAAGATGTGACAGGCACATACTAACATAGTAAGATGAATTAGTCTGTGGTGAGATCTGGCATCACAGAAAACCCTGCTTAATGTTCCATTTTCCACAGAGAAGAAACTGTAGTTCAAAGGGCAAAAACTTCCAGCCAGAAGTTGAAACCAGGATTTTATATTTCTCCTACAGTTCTCACTGTCACTTACAAACCCCTAAGGATATCAAAGGCATAAGTTAGGGGAGGATGATAAAGTGATCTAGGAACAGAACCAAGAATTTAGGAAATTCCTCCTAAACCCTGATGGTGGGAACTAAGGAAACCATTAGAAATCAGGTAATATTCAAGAATAGCCATAAATAATGAGCAGAAGTTGCCTGAGTGGGAAAGGAGGGCACAGTCCAGGATGAGATGACAACATGAGACAAAGGCATGTAAGCATCTGTTTCTTGAAGTAATAAGTGAACACTTTCTATCTTCTTACTTAGAGACCCAAAACTGATGCTTAATACCAGCTTGTGGGGAGCACTTCCATTCTCATTGTTCCGTGTGGTAAACAAGCTATTCACTTCTCCAATATCACACACTTTGTCTTTAGTAGCAAGCCCATATTTTTATTGGAAGCAGCAAAAGTGCTGTATTTGCCAGTTTTCCTGGAAGCTTGGCATTGTAGATAGAATAATTGTTGAATTTTGGCAAGAGATGGGAAAATGATAGTTAAGTTTTCCTTTGCTCTTGACCCTGAAGTTCTGATTTCTGCTGAGGATTAGGCGTGTCTTGGACTTGAGAAAGAGCTGAGAATGGAAAGTGACACTCACCTGAGTGCAAGAGTATTCTGGGGACCCGGGACACTGTGAGGTCGTTGTGCCAGTGCCTCATCCCTGTCTTAAGATAGATGCTTGTGAGAGATAAATTTCTTCCTTGTTAGGGCCCTGGTATTTCTTCCCTGCTGCTAGCATCCCATAACATTTCTAAACACTGCATTCATCATTTGACACCCACTTCAGAGTCTTCAGATGCTTACAAACACTTAGGGCCAGAAATTACTATCTGGAAAATGTACTGAGATTCTGAAAGGTTTTCTCATGTTGGATATCATTTCCAAGGTGAGTCTTAATGACAGTCTCTCAATGACTGTTCACCTGGAGAAGTTCCAGAAGCCTATAGAGGAAGAATGTGGCTTCTGCAGCTGCTGATACTGCTGTGGCTTAGTGGAAACTGAAAGGCTGGGATGATAACCTTTCAAGAAGAAAAGATGTTATTAAATAATGGATTTGAGTCTCACCTCCTGCTACAATCAAGAGCAAAAGGATGAAAAGGAACCCCATTCTTCTATTAATAACTCCTTAGTCAGTCTCATGCTGACAAAGTAGAGAGCAATTGTAAAGTTAATAATTTTTGCCTGCAAATTAGCTCCTTACAAAGCCATGAAAGAGTAAAGGAATTAAGAAGAATCCTGTTAATGAAGTCAAAGATGGGAAAATTGAGAGTGATAGAGCATAAGTACTTAGAGAACTTATACTTAGTTTAAAGAAGACTTTACCCAGGTTCTAAAGAGCTGCTGAGAGAAGTGAATGAAGAAAGTATTAATTTACAGCTATTGGATCAGTGGCATTTCTTAAAAGCTCTTTGGAGCAAATCTATCAGTGCCTGGAGGAACATAAGGCTCAGATATGTACTGATAAATACTGTTCTGCATGCCCCATCAGAGAAGCAGCTTAGTTCACCTTAAAATGGTGATACAGTCAGTGAGAAGAATGCAACTTAAAAGTAGACAATTTGGCTTGAACTTGACTCTGCTGATTCACTAGCGTTGGGAAAGTTTTCACACCATTCAGGTCTCAGTTTTTCTCTATCAATCTGGATGATATTTATGCTTAATATTACATTAAATTTGGTAGCATTTGGAGTGCTTGATCCTTGGCAGCTTCACAGAAAATGTTGACCCTTTTCCCTTCTCTTCATCACAAATCCTTCTTGCAAACCTATTCAGATGAGTAAAGCTTGCCCTGTTAAATTCCTTCATAAAAGAGCAGTTCCCACAGAGGAGGTGGACACACTGGACACATTTTCGTAGTATGGTATATGCTCATGTCAGGCAGACTCCCACTTATAGTTTTATAAAAATGATAAATCAATGCCAACAGTGTGAGGCATTCAGAAACTGAGACCTTTCACACTAAAATGTCAAGGTACTCCATTTCCAACATAGAAAATACAGAGAGTGTTGGGACTTGTTGGTCTCTTAGTGGTCCTTAGGACAAAATGGTGAGGATATTTAGGAAAAAAAAGACAAGAGACAAAAGTTGAGGTCAGGTGGAGGTCTCTTTACCAGATGAGGAAGGTGAATGAACAAGAGGAGAGGCACTTGTCTACCCCTTTGCAAAGTTAGTATCAGGAGACTCAAGGTTGCTGAGTAACTAATTACTGAAATTGTCCAGGCAGGATGCTTTTCTCAAGACTGAGATAGCCTGACTGCTTTGGGCACTGACGCCTTGCTTTGCCCTCACACATATGACCAATTTCCAGCTTCAGCCACTCCTAAGAAGGGAGACATTTTAAATTTGTGTCATTTGTTTTGTAGTTTCTATCCTCATAGTCAATGTTTAACTCATTCAGTTCTAGGAATTATTGAGGAGTTTAGGTCTCTACTGGTGAATTTAGTGATTTCTGCTTACTCTTATATTCAAGTGGGTGTTTCATATTTGAAACAAATGTTTTTCTTTGCATGACTACAAATTAGCAAGACATAGGCAAAACAATGCATTTGGAGAGTGAACATTATTTGAAGTGAATGAATTATCTATTTATTTTTAAAAATTTATTTGTATTTTAACTTGAAGAGTGAACAAATAGAAAAAATAACATAAACAGGGTAACATACAATAATACATATGTTACAGATTTTCAAAACATGGATATGTAATATATATTTTTTTAATAAAATAATCCAACACAGATCAGCAGTCCACAATAGAAGTGGATTATTCACAGAAGTTGTTGATTTGAGTCTTTCACAGCTTAGTATACTAATATGAATGAATTATTTATAGACAAATGACATTAAAAATTTCTGACTGATGATTGTTACAAGATTGAGAAAATTTATAAAAATCTAATTGTTCTAGAACACTAGCCAAATTTACTGATAAATTTACATTAATTTAGCCCAGCATCACTCCCTTCAAACTTTCCAGCACTCACTATCGTAGAAGAGACCAGAAGACCAAGAGGCAAGCTCTGAAACCACATCAGGGGTCTATCCAAGATTGTGGTTTCCTGAATCTAGAGTTCTAGTAACCTAGGTCTTGCAGGCTAGCTGAAAACTGTTCCTCCAGCTTTACAATGTACCCAGTGCCCAGCATCCCTACATAAGTCCTACTAAATTCAGGCATAGATTCTCTGCAGAATTCATTGTTTAAAGAAATCCTGAGAGACTAGTGGCTGGGAAGACAACTGAAACCCTGAATTTGACATCTGTTTGTGGGTTCTTTCTTTTTGTCTTCATGGATCATATATTTTCTTGGTCACTAGAAATAAACTTAAAAGTTTCTTATTCTTCATGGCAGCCTACTTTCAAGGCTGTCATAAGTATTTAGCCAGAACTTTCTGAGGCTGAATATATAACTGGTACTTGCTCCATTTGTGTTCAGGACTGTGAATTGAAGTCCACCCAAATGTAGAGGATGACTTCTACCCAGCACTGCTGTCTATGATGTCACTGCAGCAGGAGACTCTAAAAGTAATAAGTTACTCCATGCTGGACAGTTTTGTCACTCCAGAATGAGGCTTAATAGTAACTGGAGTTGGCTTTGGCTTGAGGGCTGAAGATGGTGACTGGTATCTACCAGGAATGAGGCTGCTAAACCTATAATCACAGGACATTCTCCAGAAAAAAAAGAATGATCTGGCCCAGACATCAATAGCACTAAGGTTGATAAAACACAGATAGAGTAGTATTATCTGAAGCCTTTGGGTGTGTCCCTGGAAACTCTGGAAGAAACTATGCATAGCTGTTCAAACGGATAACATCAGCTTGCCTGTGCATAGAATGGGGAAAGCAAGAAAGTTGGTGGAAAAAAAACACAACACACTGAATACTATTTATTTTTTTCTTGGTGCTAGGGATTGAACCCAGGCTCTTTGCACTGAACTACATCCCATAGGGTTTCACCAAATCACTAAGTTCTCTGCAGTAGATTAGAATAAGTAATATTCCTGCTTCTACTTCTCTGGTTAAGCACTGAAAACGTGAGTTTCATTTTAGTCTCCCCACCACTGTGAGCATCCCTATAGCAAAGGCTGTTTCTTCTTGGTCATTTCTATGTTCTTGACATGGACACAGTGTTCTCTGTAGGTGGTCAGTTTATGTTGTGGCAAAACGTCAGGGTTTGTACAAGTGCTTGCTACATCATTTGAGATTTCTATGGGGGCAGGGGTGGTGAGTATCTTATTTATATGAAACCCATGCTGATTAGCTAAGCTGGACATGTGGATGATGACAAGGCTGCACTCTATACTAAGCCAACTTGTCTCAGGAGGCACCTGCCTCCCTGGTTATGCCCTCAGCACAGGAGAACTGAGCAGAGAGAAATCCTTTTCCTCCAGTTTAGAGGCACGGGCACAAGAGCTGGATTTAATCCTGACTTGTTTTGGTTAAGGTTTAATAAGGTAAATTCTAATCCCTTTAGGAAAGGCCTCAAAATACTTTCAAATTAAATACCTGGTTAAGTTATTTTTGTGTTATTTCAACGAAATACCAAAGATGACTAACTTTGTTGTTCTTTTTTAAAAATTTATTTTTTAAATAATTTTATTATGAAACAAATAGCAGTAAGACAGTTTCCAAACTGATTAGTAGGACACAGTTTCTATAATTAATACATTGCATGTTGTCTTCATAGTGGTTATTCATAGTACAAGATGCAGAATTGATATCTGTCTAAACACTGTTAGTTCAAATCTTTCTATTCACTGAATTAAGGGAAAGTAGCTGTATGTCTATTGTTGGTTTGGCTGGCACACAACACACAGATTGGGGGCAATTGGGTAGGAGTGTAAATGGGAAAGGACAGACACATCTCAAATATGAATAGAGAGAGAAAAAGAGGACAGGAGAGGATAGGCTTCCCACTCTGATAACATTTCTCTGGTGACAGCTCAAGGGCCCAAGTAGGTACCATAGTAAACCACTGCACTCCCTAGTGACTGGAGGACCGCCCAAAGATGCCTGTCTCCTAACAGCAGTGCTCAGAGACCACCCTTTAATCACAGGGGAGAGACTAAGAGCACTGCAACATCACTAGTGCTGGGCTAAAGGTAGCAAATTCTGGGTACATTTTCAAATTCTTATCCCTCTGAAGTTCTTTATTGTATGGAATCCTTTAAAATGAAAGGTTGCATATGTCCTAGGTAATTACAGTAAAGTGCTGTTCTGTGATAGAGACAATGTGAGCAGCAAAAATACTAGAAAAAAAGAAGAGAATTTGAAGGTAGTAGTTGAAACTCAGGCTGAGTTTACCTGTTGGGACTGCCACCCCTGAATGCAGTGCCTGGCCCCTTGGCCTGGTAAATGTTTCGTACTGTCTGTTTTCTCATCTGGACATGCCAGGCTAATGTGAGTATCACACAGAGAACAACTGAGACATTGGTCGTATTGTTTTGTTTTTGTTTTGACAGAACCAGGGATTGAACTCAGGCCCTTGCACTTGCCAGGCAAGAGCTTATTCTACTGAGTCATCATCAGCCCCAACACACTGGTTGTAAAGACTAATTATAACATAATATCTGTATATTTTACCACATTGATAAAAGTTTATACTGTTTACACAGTACTTGTTTCCCACCTTTGTGAGTAACAGGATCTGCTTCTTTTCCATTTGCTAATTGAAGATTTGTAGTATCTCAATTACTTTTTATTCATTGCTGGGATAAAACACCTAACACCCAAAACTAAGGAAGGAAAGGTTTATCTAGTTCACTGTTTGTGGAGGTCTCAGTCTATACTCAGCCATCTCCCAGGCAGAGTGGCACATGGCAGAGAGCAGCAGTTCATGGCAGCTAAGAACAAAAGGAAGAGCAGCAGCTGCAGTTTCAAGCCAGCCTCCCTCCCCTCCTTACATTATAAACAGGCTACCCTGGGGATGGGAGTGTAGAACTCACACAGTGTCCACGCCCTCCTCTTGCACAGGATGAGGATGTTTATAAACTAAGAGTCCTGGCTCTCTGCTGAATCAATTAGGCTTCTAAACTTCTCAAGTTGACATAATGTATCAACCAGTACAACTAAATTTTCTCAATTATCTTTGTCAGATTATGGAGTTTTAGAGACCCTGGTTCTAAGGATTAAAGGCTCTCAAAGATTTACAGAAGGTCTAATCCTGTGAAGATTCTGTAGAATTAAGAATAGACCCCCTGAGCTTAAGGTAATGAGGCTTAGGGACTGGGGAAGTTGTCAGGGAGTACAGCGAGCAGACTGGAGGCAATAGGGTGCAGGGAAAGCAGTGATGGGTTAGAAGCTGGGGGCATCAGCCCACAACCAGGACTCTGTGGCAGCACATATTGCTTCTCAGGACAGTGTGCAATGTTTTTACTAAACATATTACAAAGAATCAGCTAGTAAATTCAAGGAATCACCAAGCACTTTGTAATCTATTTATATATTTACACCTTGCTGTGCATAGTATTCTGAATTTATTCTTTTCTGCTATGCTTGTCCTACTTAGGTTTTGATACCTGAATTTGTCTTCCATTTTAGATTCTAGTTTACTTTTTCACTTTTCTTTCTTTTTTTGGCATTTAGTATAGGTCTACAGGGTCTCACTACACAGATCAGACTCATAGCGATCCTCTTGTTTTCAGCCTCCCAAGCACTTGGGATTGCAGATACTTGCCACCCTGCCCAGTCTCAATTGCTATCTCAATGTGCCCTAAAGGTTAGGATCAGTACGGTATGCCACAGATTTAGTCCAGGTCCCTGTGTTCTGCCCTAGCAGGCCCTTTAGTCTGCTGAGCTATCTGGCTGGCTCTAGATTCTAGTTTCTTAATCACAGCTGTGTGCCAGATAGAAATCTCAGAATGATGCAAATACTTGTCTGAATGTCTAAGGGTTATTTCTGTATCTACTGCTTTTAGAATGAACATAATAGCTCATGGGACTAACCACAGGAAAACCACAGGGAAACCTAGGGTAGAAGTAACACCCTTCACTAGAATCAAAGAAATTACAAAGGTGGCAGATTGAAATCCTTTCTGACTCCTAGATTCCTCAATTCTTGCTCCAGAGTGTACACAGATGAGAATGAGGGCCAGCCTACACTAAGGCTTGAAATCATGTTTATAACTAATGTAATTTTTCAAACAGTGAGGTCAAGGTAGTTTCAAGCTGAGGAGCCTTTCGCAGAGGTGTGGAGAATGTAAAGCTCATCAATGGACAAGATTCTTCTCATGGGAGAAAAGATTTAAGAATTTTCATTCATTTTTGTCACTACCAAACTGTGGGACAAACATCCCAAGGTAAATGGGAATCCATTGCTAGGTATATTCTAGAAGACTTTGTATTCTCACAAGAACCGGAAGAGAGCATTATAGGTCTGTTTCGCAATCAGAGAAGCTGTGGCTTGGACAGGCAAGTAAAGGTGGATTTGCTTTGTTTTTTCCAGCTTGTAAGAGATGCTATATGGCTTGACTTTCTATCTGGGAAGACTTCTTGGGAAGCCAGGAGTCAGCTGGTTCTCACTACTCTAAGTGCATTTATTTGGCATTCTGCATCAGTCCAGAGAGGCCTAAATAATGATGCTACTTTGCACACAGAAGAGAGCAGGAGGAGGAACCAGTGACTGTTCTCTGACTTGTGGAGGGAGGGAGCTTATTTGGGGACCCTGCCACCAGCTGACAGACACTTATGCTTTCCTGAGAGCTGACGTATATCCCAGGACAGCTGTCAGTGGCAGAAATAGAAGGAGAAAAGTTCTGCAGAACTCAAAGTTCTGCCATTCCTGGAGGCTGCCCATGTGTTACAGAGCAAAGGTACCAGGGGCAGGGATCAAGTACCCAGCTCTGCTGCCAGAGGGGGCGGGGAGGGGGAGCTCCAGTGTGGGAATTTCTCAGAGGATGGCACTGCGCTGTGCTGAGGGCTTTCTATTGCCTCTTTCCTTCACTTTGAACAGCCCTATAAATTACCATCTGCCACATTTTTGCTAACAAAGAGGGTAAGGTCAAAGCAGTTTAAGTAAATTGTCTTACATCATTTAGTAGACCTTGATATAAAATCAGTTTCATCTGATTCTAAATTCCACAGTTTATCCAAAATGTATTTTCAACTCCGTGCCCTGGTGCCCCTGTTCCCATTTTCTTGGACATCTATTTAGCATGCGGTTATGGTTTGTGTCTAGTAGTTCCCCCAAAGCCTCATGGAGTTATGGGGTGGGGACTTCTAGTGTTTGTGATTAACTCATGATCCACTGGGATTATGTGTGATTCAAGGCTGGGATTATGAATCTTAGTACTGCTGGGATTATGGGTGTGAGCACCACATCCCACCCTGGAGTGGAGAGCCTGAATGGGATATAACAGACAGAGACAGACTTTCTTCAGCAATACCTCTTTGTTGCATTGTTGCTGTTTGGCCTCCAGGAACTGCTGCTCTCTGCCGTGTGCCCCTCTGCCTTGGAGCCAGCTGAGTATGGACTGAAACTTCCAGTAACTGTGAGCTAAATAAACCTTTCCTTCCTTCATTTTGGGTGTTGGGTTTTTTTCACAGCAATGAGAGAAGAGTAACTAAGACACATGCATACTACTATTTTCTTTTTTCTGTGAGTCAACGCTTCTACTTTTTAAATGTCACTTCCATGGTATGATGTGCCTTCCTTTAAAAGGAAGGCACATCATACCATTGTAAATGGAAAAACAATTTTACTTGCCATGAACAAACATATGCCATCGCAAGACCCAAACTTACACATGAGAGTACAGAGCCATAGAAATCTGGGGGACTGGTTACTGCTCACAAGGGTGAGCACTTGGAGAAGCTCACACAGTGATGACTTTCTACAAGTGGAATAGAATTATCAGGCTACATTTGCCTCTAAGTAGCTAGAAAATCAGACCTTCCATGCAATTGTGCCACCTGATACACAATAATGGGAAAGCTGACTGCAAATGCTTGTTCAGAGTCACAAAATGGACACAGTTAAGAAAAGCCCAGCCTCCTTCTCGTGCCTCAAACCCATGCCTCAGGAAGATGTCTGCTCTCTTTGCTGTAGTTGCAGGGGATTAATTTCTACCTGAGAGAGGAAATTCAATTTTCAGAAAGCTTTAAGTCTCAGAAATCTCTCTTCTAATAAAACTGAAGTTGATCTCACTACTAAGTGGTGACAACTTAACCTTGAGTATTCCTGTGCATTTGGTTCTCTCTTTCAATAACTACAGAATGACAAGTACTTTTCTTAAACAAAAAATTAAGTAATTTAATTAATTTCCATAGAACAGGCTTTGAAATTCTTTTATTTTCTCCAGGTATTCTATTTTGGATATGCCAACATCTGTTTAACTTGTGATGTCCAAAATTAAAAGTATCAACTCAGCTATTGCTTAGTCAAGGAAAGTTTTTGCTTTGTTTTACTCCTTGTTTTGAGACAGGGTCTCCCTCTGTAATCCAGACTCAAACTTGCAGTGATCCTCTTGCTTTAGCCTTCCAAGTGATGGATTAATGGTATTAGTCACCATGCCCACCTGATATATGATTTAATTTCTCTTAGGCAGGGTCTCACTATGTAGTTCAGGCTGGCTTTGAATTACTGGATAGCTCAGGATTGCCTCAAACTCATGGTAATCCTTTTGCATCAGCCTCCTGAGATTACAGGCATGAGGCATCACAGGCAGGTAGGAAAAGTATGAAGAGTTCATTCTAGGCAGTAGTAGCTAAGCTGCTTAATGAGATTTATTGAGTACTTATTATATGTAGGCAATATATTGTGAGTTTTAAATACATTTTATTTAATCTTTTTAATAATCTCATGATGTAGGAATTATTAATATTCTAATTCACAGATTGACAATTGACAGCCAAGCTGGACTAAGTAATTGTCCCAAGGTCATCGAATTAGCAAGTTACCCTCTTAGGGTTTAAACTCAAATGTTTTAGATTTATAATTCAGGCTTTTAGGTGCTACATTTTACTTCCTCAAAAGTGCTGTGTTTTCCCTTATTTTGCTTCCATCAGAGACTTGTGTAGTTGGGAGTTTTAGAACAAGCTTGAGCATGGAATATAGATAGAGAGGTTCTGGTAAGTGAGGGTTGGGTCCTGACACAGTAGAAATTGTTGGCTTTCGTTTTGCAGATGAGGAAACTGAAACACAGATTAACAAGTATTTACTATTAAGCACCAAGAAGAGCACTATTAATGGTGAAAGAACAACCTAGTGTAGAGCTTTAGGAAAATATAGAGCCCTATTTCCAGATTCAGAATTCAGCATTATTACCCAGCACTGCAGCTATCACCAAGCAAAATTCCTCAGAACCCACCCAGACAATGGCAATTAATACCTTGGGCAAAGCAAGAGGAACACAAACCCTGTTCAAGAAAAAGACAACATCCTTTTTCAAAAGGCTCTGGAGGTGACAGCAGTTCCCAGTGAGGAAGCAATAATATCTACATTGTGGAGGAGAAACTCATCCTCCTCGTGAATCTCAGGTACTTTTAAATTAAAGCATCCCTCTGCAAACATGGCTGAAATTACTGCTGAGAGCACAGAGCACTTGCAGGGTTCAGGCTAGGAAAATTCCAGCTCCACTGTCCAGATGTGTCTAGCAGATCCACCTGGTCTCTTGTTACAGGAAGGCCAGGGCCTCCTTCAGCAGAGGAAGAATTAAAAGGTTTCCTATAAAGCCTTGTTTTACAATGAGTTTCAAGCAGTTGTTGGTGTGATCGTATTTTGAAGCTTTTCAAAGGTAACGGAAGGCAGTGAGGTTGTTCCCTTGTGTAGTCCAACAAGGAGCCATCTATGAAAAGCACAGGGGTTTGTCTCATGTGCAGAGTAAGAGGAAAGGGATCACAAATTCTCCTTCTTTCCCTGAAAGTAAAAGCCTTGGCCTCATGCACCCTAAAAGAATGTGTTTTATCCTTCACTAGTTGGCTGAGAATACCTGTTTTCACCTAACATTGGTTACGCAAAGAGACTTACTGATCTCTCCCATTACATACTTGGAAGACATGAGACCATTTCTTCTACATTTTTCAGTTTTACTCTGTTCAAGTAAAGGTGAACTTTATACTTTAAACATGAGACTATTTTAAAAAATCATTTGGAAAGAGTTGAACACATAGCTAAGGAAAAACAGCTTCAATTATTGCTTTGAACAATGTGATGCGATCTTATTAATCCCTCAGTGGATACCTCTTGTTAGAATACTCTGTGAGAAAGCTGCAGTCCAAACAGCCAGGAAGCAAATTCACTGCTGGCATGTTTCAAAAAGTTCCAGAGTATCTCAGAAAGAAATAAAACCACGAAACCTTCATTCTCTTCCAGCTGTATACACGATGTCTTCAAGGAAATACAATTCTTGATGTTGCTGCTCTGTCTGTGGCTGGTAAATGGTTCCAAAGGGTGAACTCACACTAGGACTATTCCCTCCTCAGCTGTGCTGTGGAAACCCAGATTGCCGGCGTTTCCAACCAGTTAAATGTGCAGGACCAAGGCCAGCTAAATGTGCGGGGTGAGGGGGTGAGGTCTTATGCCTTATTAATTGGATATTGCTATATAAATTCCTGAAGACTCCAAATGGATTTGGCATGTAGTCAGAACCATAAAATAATTGGACTCAAGACATGAAAAGAAATACCCTGAGTTAGGCCTTTTCCTGCTTTTCCTAGAACTGCAGCTGAGTCTGGTACTAGAATTTCAAATCTCAGCTGAGTACTCAGTTGGCCTTCAAAGGCTGCTGCAGTTTTACCAAGACTTTTCTAGTTCTGACCTTTTCAGAAGATGAAGGTGTTAATAAGCAATCCCCTTTATTTTAATCTGTGTAAAGAATTTGCCCAGAAAAACTAAACTTCCTTTGGGTTCTTCCTCCTTTTGTGGCTAGCACAAGCCCCTCTAGAAAAAGCACCTGCTCTTCCTTCTGAGTCATCCGTGCATCATCTCATGAGAAGGCCACACCAAGAAGGCCTGTGAGACTTTGTTTCTGGAAAAGGAGGGGAGGAGAACAGCACTGTTCTTCTCTGTTGATCCTTACTCCCTTGACCATGAGCAAGCTCGGGATTCCCCGTCCCTCATCTCTGGAGAAGGAAAAGAGAGGCAGAGTAGGCAGTGCCCTATCCTCAGCTTACCCACCCTGCACCCTCTTGTTCAGGGATTGTGCTTCCATCCCAGGGCCAAGGGAGCATCCAGGAGCCCCTCAAGGGGAAGACAGATGCTGCTTAGGTTGCTTAGGTGTGAAGAGCAGAGGGGCTGGGCTGTGGGGAGCTGGGGAGAAAACGCATCCCAGTTCAGCAGATTCCTGAGAGACCAAGGAAGGAGAAGGAGGAGCCTCCTGACCTATACTTTGGTTACTCCAGGACCCTCACAAAGTATAGGGCAGCACTTAGAGGGATGGAGGTGTGCTCCCATTGCACAAGCCAGCAAACTTAGGCTCAGCAAGCTTCAACCACATGCTTAAGGTGAACAGTAAGGGTTTTGAAACTGAAAGCTGCATCTGCACATGCCCAGCACCCTGGCAGCTTCTGACAAAGATGTCTGCTGGGATCCACGTGGACAGGAGCACAAGTTAGCCTGGCACCTCCTCCTCTCCAGGCTCCTCTGTTCAGTGGTGACTTTGGTGTCCTTGCTGGCATCTGCGTGTCCCTTCATCTCTTCACTGGGACCTCTGCTCTTTGTCCTGGGCTTTGGTGGCCGATATACTTTTTCTGCAAATGAAATACAACTTTGGCATGTGCAAGCCAAATAGCTCAGTGTATTAAAGAGCCTACAAGCAGGCGCAGGGGCTTGGAATTCAATCCCAGGGCCCCCTGTGCCAGCCCTGCCCCCAGGGAATGCTGAAAAAAGCAATTGAGACTGGCATGAGGGTGCACTCCTGTAATCCCAGCTTTTGGGAGGCTGTAAACAGATAGCTCACCAGGAGCCTGATCTAGTAGTGTGACTCTGAACTCCCTGTAGACCCTTCCCTAAAATACAAAAAAAGAAAAAAAAAAAAAAAAGAAAAAGAAAGAAAGAAAGAAATACAACCTTGGCTTCAACACTCCACTTTCCTGTGCTGGCACCTGTTGAGGAGCAGGTTCTGCATGCCCACCTCTCCATTCTTTCACTAACTGAAACTTTGATTCTGGGCTAAGAGCAGAGTGTGAGTTTGGGTCACTCGCCCCTGTTTCCACGGAGGGCATTCCTCCTCACCAAGTGGGTCACCTCAAGTGTACCCACCAGCTAAGTCCCCTGCCACACAGTGGGTCAGAATGTGCTTCTCCCAGGGTTGGGGCTGGCAGAGGGTCCCTAGCTGCAAATACATTCATCCAGAGTCCCGTGCTGGCCATGGTGTAATCACGGCAGCTATCATTCACAGAAACATCTGAAGCCAGATGGCCACTGTGTGTACCTGAGGGTTGATAAATGAAGTTAACCTCCCGAGAAAGCATGAGACAATAGCACAGTGGTGGCTCTGCTCCACTCCCCCATGTCACAGAGGCCCCCTTATGTCCTGAAGCAGAAGCATTCCTTGCACTGCAATGTTTCATGTCATGCAAGTTTCAATCAATACAATTGATTTAATGATTAATTTATAGTATTCCTCAGTAAAAGCTCAGCATTGACTTCTTAAAATGCAACATACTGCACTTCAGCCAAAGTAAACTAACTGGTAGCAATCATTTAAGTGGAAGAAAAAAAAAATGTTCTACACACACAAAATGGGGAACAGTAGTGAAAAACGGTACCACGTATTATTTGTAAAACACGGAGATGGGAGGTGAGGTCCCAGCGTGAGTGCTTCCTGACTCATCTCACTGGAAGGATGGCAACCTGGCTGGTTATGCCCAGCTGCACACCGAGGTCACTGGGCAGCCTCACCTCCCGCACTCACTGACTGGCTTGCTTCTCTGGCTCCTCGTAGGCTTCAGAATAGTTCTGGTATTTTTCAGCTCATGCTTTGTTTTTGTCTCCTAGACTACAATTGATGAAGCTTCCTTTAGTCATTGGCTTCAAGAACATATAGCACTGAACCTATGTCTCCCTGTGTCCTTGTGCTGCAGCTTTAGTCATGAGTGTTGTACACTGCTATTTTTGGATCTGTCATTTTGTTTCTATCACGTTCTCTCCTTGTTTCATCTCATGACAAAATTTTAAATTGATTATCCAATGAGGATTTCAATGTAGCTTTTTAAATGACCTGTATTTGGACTAAAGTAAAGATATAAACTAACAAATATGACACAGAAATGTTTTAAAAGCCCTAATTTCCAGTTTTCCCATGCACAAGGCAATTTTGTAGTTTTCTACTTGCAGCAGTGTTTACATTGTGGAGAGGCACTCCCAGCCCTCGCTCCTGTTGTGTGGGCTGTGCTGTTGTCCATGCCTTCCTGAGAACTTCCGAGGGCTGGGACAGCTGGGAGAGGTGGCTGGGGAGGCCTGGGAGGTGGCCACAGGGTCTCAGTCTTGCCATACTGGTGGGAGGCCTCAGACACTGACTCACTGGCTGAAAATGCTGCACCTCCAACTAACCTGTCAGGTGATCTATACCCAGAGTGTGGGGTAGAGAGCTCTGTGCTATATGCTGTGTGGCTTTCCAGTTGTGCCTCTGATTCTCAGCATAGAAGGGCAGTAATTATCAAGTGCTCTTTGTTCCCAAGCCCTCTGGCTGAGCTCCTCCACGCAGTCTCACCCAAAAGCAAGCTCTTGGCAAGATGGGCTCTAGAGCTGCAATTGAGGTTTCACCAGGTAACCTGTACCTGCATGCTAACTAGTGTACTGATGTAACCCCAAATAGGTTTTTGCCTCATCTCAAAATAGAATTTATAAAACCTATTTGGGAGGTGTGCTGTGAGTTACACTGGGTTTGACTTGGAGAGTGCAAGAGCTCAATGAAGACACATAATTCATAAAGTGTGAGTGGAAGTTCTGCTGATTTAAATTTAGAATAAGCCTTGTGTGTTCTCCTGAGTACAACACACACAGACTGAGGTGTATAAAGGTGAGAGATGAGAATTGTGAAGGAAAACAGAGATGAGGGGCTGGAGGTTGAGGTAGTGGTAAGCCATAGGACGCAGGATGCCCCCTGAGGGAGCTGCTGCACCCGAACCCAAATGTCTCCTTCCGCAGGACCCTGCACTGATGGAGCACTGTGGGAAGCAAGGTCAGATCTTCACCTCTCCAGGATCAGGTTACCACCTGTGCTCAGGCATCATGTGTACACAGCTCTCTTGTTTCCAGCATGAACATAGACCCAGCCAAGGGACGCACACTGTGGAGTCCAGTGCAGGTGAGACTGCACTCGTGGATAAGCAGCAGTGTGAGCTTGAGCTCCATGTTCTTCATTCATCAAAGTGGGGACAATGACACTTTGCCATCAGTATTTTGTCTTAGGGTTAAAATGGACAGCACAGGGAAGCCTTGCAGACACAGTAGTCATCAAATCCCTGCAAATGGCCCATAGTCTTCTCAAATGCCACAGATCTACCCAGAAGCATCAGTATATCATCTTTCTAGACTGGAAATTGCCCCAAACTGTCACAAGACAGGTAAGGGTTCTGGTTTAGCTCTATGAAGAGGGAGGCATCTGCGGAGGCCAGAAGAGGGGCTTATTTCTGGATGTAGCAGTGCATGGCACAGGAAGAACTGGGCCAGAGATGTGGAAAACCTGTGACCTGGTTCAACTACATTCAAGTAACTCTCCCTGGCTCCCTGCCCTACAAGAGTCACAGATACTGCCACTTGTCTGGCTCAGTCTTCTTTCCAGAAGCCTCACCTGGGTGATATACTGTTCTTCTATGTGGCTCACCATTCTTACTGGGGCTCAGTGTTACAGCCCCAGTGTCTCTAAACGGGCTCTGCCTCACACTGTGGATTCCTCCTTCTGCAAATCCAGGGCCTTGGGACTCAGCCACCTCTTGGGCAACCTATGATCTGATGCTATAGTAGACTCTTGGAGGCCACTAGAAGACAGTGAACTGCAAATGCATCTTTTCCTTAAGAAGAGGTCTACAAGAGCGTGTACTTTCCTATTCAAGGAGAAGCTAAGGATAACACATCAGATACCTTTCTCAGCATCAAGGAGCAGGGTTATGATCCAGGGGGCAGTTCTCATGTAGGTGAGAGAGTGATTAAATGCAGCCTCTCTAGTGAGCTGGCCATTTTATTTTATTTTATTGAAGAACAAATAGCAATGAGACAGTTTCAAGACACATTAACAGGACAGATTTGACAAATTAATACATTGCAAAAAGTTTTTGTAAAGTTTTATTGTCGTACAAGGTGCACACATGATATTATACTTACAGACATTATAGCAGATGTCTCTAATCAGTGAATAAAGAGAGAGTAGCTGTATACTTATCTTATTTTTTATAGCTGAATTATATCACAGATTCAGTAATTAAAACTTTCTAACTTATTTTCCTAGTGGTTGCCCACAGTACTAGAAGCTGATATAATATCTTGCCCAACCACTATTCGTGTAAAGCTTGCTTCTCATAGAATTATGCAGAAGCAGGGCATATTTATCCTAACTGTACTGCTTATACATACACATCATAATTCTTCCTTTCTATACCCCCCTTTTCTTTGTCTAGACCTGTCAAAGATGGGCACTCCATTGTCATTAAACCAATTTAGGTGCCTGAACTCAGCAACACAATCCAACACAGTCCAGCATTCCACAATAATAGTGAGTTATCTGAAGAAGGTGTTAACTGTTAGCCATTTACAGATCAATTTATTGCTATGACCCCGCATTGTATACCTCATTGTTATACATGGTTTAACAATGTACATTTCTGCTGCATGGTTAAGACCGAGATAGAGCAAGACATATATACCAAAAGATTTAGTTTTTGTTTCTGATTAGGTCAGTGAAGATAAACTCTCAGGGTTTACCTTGTAATCCTGTACCTTACTCTGTAGATCCCTTGTCTGTGTCATCCACATGGATGAGTCACGGCCAATGCTTGACCAGTTTGTTCTCAATGAGAGCCTGTGAGAAAGTTTTCTCTCATTGTGACTCTCCCCAGGTATACTATAGATCATTGATCTCCTTGCTTTGTGGCTCCATAATCTTCTTGTTCAGAAAATTTGGGGCACAACTGAGTTTCATGATGTTACAGTACAGGTTCTCCTCTGTCCTGACTCATTGCTGAACTTGAAAGTCGAGAGCCAAAATGTTTCCTGACCTTGTGTCTCTTCTATTTCTCCAATTATGATCTGTGAATTTAGGTTGTTAACTATCTAGAAGAAAAGCTGATTAGTACGCTGCAGCATATGCCATTTACTTTGCCCTATCTGACTCAATTGCTTTAGCTGTTGTTGTACATTATTTGTATTTCTTCTCTTGGTTTTTTATACTAGGGAGACTATATGATATTTGAACATGTGTGTCAGGTTCACTTCACTTATGAGTATATTTTCAAGTGGCGTCCACTTCAATATAAATGCTTCCAGTTTATCATTCTTAATAGCTGAATAATACTCCATTACATAGAAATACCACATCTTTTCAACCATTACTCATGTGATGGACATCTTGGTCGTTTTGAGGATTTTGCTATCACAAATTGTGTTGCTATAAATATAGGTACACATATACCACTATGATACAATGTTTTCAGTTCCTCTGAGAAAATTCCCAGTAGGGGGATAGCCAGCTTGAATGGGATTTGCAGTCCTACTCTTCTGAGGAGTCTCCACACTGACCTCCACTGGCACAATGGTTGTGCCAGTTTACATTCCCACCAGCAGTGGAGAAGTGTTTCCTTTTCCCCACATCCTTTCCAACATGTGTTCTTGGCTGATTTCCTTGTGATAGCCATTCTTTCTGGAGTAAGATGGTATCTCAGTGTTGTTTTTATTTGCATTTGATGGATGGCTAGTGATGTGGAGCATTTTTTCATATATTTATTTGCTTCTTTAATTTTGTCCTCTGAGAAGTATGTATTCATCACAGATGCCCATTTCTGAATTGGGTCTTTAAATTTGAGGGCTCTGTTATATCTTAGTTCTTCATATATTCTAGAGGGCAGACCATTGTGTGATTGCTTATGAGTTAGGATTTTTCAAAATTTGTGGGTTGTCTTGTCACTTTGTTGACAATTACTGTTGACATGTAGAACTCCTCAAGAAGAGTTGATCCCAGTTGTTCATTCTTTCAAGTGTTTCCCATGCAAATATATGTTTGTATACAAACTCTTTACCTACCCCTATGTCTTCAGGATTTCCTTCTACTTTTTCTTCTAGGATAATGTTTAGATCTTTAATCCATTTTCACTTTCTCTTAGTGCATGGTGATAGAGCTGGGTCAAGTGTTAGTTTTTGGCATGTAGAAAGCCAGGTTTTCCAGCACCATTAGTTAAAGAGGGTATCTTTCTTCTAGTGAGTATGTTTGGACCTTTTGTGAAAGATTAGATGAGTGAGTGTGTTTGTAGATGCCTATGCATCTTCTAATCTTTTCCATTGATCCTCAGGTCTATTTTGTTGCCAATACCATGTTGATTATATCACAGTGCAAAGCTTTGTAGTATAATTTCAAGTCAGGAATTGTGATGCCTCCTGCCTTGTCTTTACAGACCAAGATTGACTTTGCCATTATGGGTCGTTTGTGGTTCCAAATAAATTTTAAGAACGATTTCTCTAGGTCTGGGAGTTATGTTCGTGGCAGCTTGATATGAATTGCATTAAATCTGTACAGCAATTTTGGAAGTATGGCCATCTTCACGATGTTGGTTCTTCCTATCCAGGAGCAGGGAATATCTTACCATTTTATGAAATCCTCCATAATCTATTTTTTAGGGTGTTGTAATTTTCCCTGAAAAGATCTTTGACTTCCTTGGTTAAGTGAATTTCAAGGTATTTCATTTTCCACAGTGGTATTGTAAAAGTTATTGTTTCTATTGTTTCCCTTTCAGTCTGCTTGTTATCTGTGTAGAGGAATGCTATTGACTTTTGAGAATTGATTTTGTATCCTGCTATGCTACTGAATTTCCGTATCAGTTCTAGTAGTTTCTTGGTGAAATTTTTGGGGTCCTCCAAGTAAAGTATCATGTCATCTGCAAATAGTGATAATTTTACTTCTTCTATACCTATTCTTTTTCCTTGTATTTCTCCCCCTTTTCTCATGGCTATTGCTAATGATTCCAAGCCTACATTGAATAGGAGGGGAGATAGAAGACATCCTTGTCTTTTACCTGATTTGAGAGTAAATAATTTCTATTTTACCCCATTTAGGATTACATTAGCTGTTGGGTTGTCATAGACGGCTTTTATCAAGTTAAGGTAGAGTCCATATATTTCAATTTTCTGTAGGGTTTTGAACATGAATGAGTGTTGGAATTTCACAAAAGCTTTCTCTGCATCAGTTGAATTTATCATGTGGTTTTTAGCTTTCAGGCTATTAATATAGTGTATTACATTTATATATTTTCAAATATTGAACCATCCTTGCATACCTGGGGTGAATCCTACCTGGTCATGGTGTATGATCTTCTTGATGATTTGCTGTATTCTATTTGCTAGGATTTTACTGAGCATTTTTGCATCTATGTTCATGAGGGAGATTGGTCTGTACTTCTCCTTTTTGTTTGTGTCTTTCCCTGGTTTTTGAATCAGTATTATACTCACCTGCAGAAATGATTTTGGGAGGACTGCTTCCTTTTAAATTTCATTGAAGGGTTTGAGTAGTGTAGGGAATACATCTTCTATAAATTTCTTATAGAATTCCTCTGTGAATCCATCAGGTCCTAGGCTTTTCTTTTTCATTAGGCCTTTTATTACAATTCATATTTCATTGCCTGTCATTGTTGTATTGAGAGTTGGAATATCTTATTGGTTCAGTTTTGGTAATTTGTACCTTTCGAGGAATCTGTCCATTTCTTCTGTGTCTTCTCTTCTGTGAGCGTAGAGATTCTCGAAGTAACTATTGATAATCTTCTGAATTATCCCTGGGTCTGTGGTGATTTCACCTTTCTCATTCCTTATTGCAGGTACTCGCATTTTTTCTTGCGTCTTTTTGATGAGGTTGGTTAGAGGCTTATCAACATTATGTAGTCTTTCAAAGAACCAACTTTTTGATTTGTGGATTCTTTGAACTGTTTTCTTCATTTCAATTGAATTAATTTCTGCTTTAATCTTTATGATTTCTTCCCATCTTTGCACGCTGGGTTTTGTTTGCTCGTGTTTTTCTAGTTGTTGGAGTTGCAACATTAGGGTGTTTATTTGTTTCTGTTCTGTTTTCCTAGTGTGTGAGTTCATATGATTTTTTCCTCTAAGAACTGCTTTCATTGCATCCCATAACTTTCAATAAGTTGTGGTTAAATTTTCATTAAATTGTAGATATTGTTAAAATTCTTGTTTAATTTCATCTGTGACCCATTGATTGCTGAGTAGTGTGTAGTTTAGTATCCATGAATTTAGTGGGTTTTTCTGGTTTCTTTTGTCATTTAGTTCCAGTTTCATTGCACTGTGGTCAGATAATATGCATGGGATAATTTCTATTTTCTTGAATATACTTATGAATGACCCCTAGACTAGTATGTGGTCTATTTTGGAAAATGATCCATGTGCAGTTGCAAAAAATGTGTATTCAGCTGTGGTTGGCTGAAACACTCTGCATATGTCCACCTGGTCCATTTGTCCCAAGCTCTGGTTCAATTCTGCTACTTCCTTGCTAATTTTTTGTTTGGTTGATATATCTTTTTGAGATAAGGGGCTGTTAAGATCTCCTGTTAAGATTTTGGTCTTAGATATTAGGCCTTTTTATGTCCATTAAGATTTGTCTTACATAGTTGAGTGCTTTTGTGTTTGGTGCATAGATATTTATGAGTGTTACCTCTTGCTCTTGAACTTTTCCCCTGACAAGTGTATAGTGGCCTTCTTTGTGTCATTTGATCCTTCTTTGTTCGAAGTTGAGACTGTCTGAAAACAGAATTGCTATTTCTGCTTCTTTCTGAGGTTCAGGGGCATGTAGTATTGTTTTCCATCTTTGACTTTGAGCCTAT
Source organism: Ctenomys sociabilis (assembly GCA_004027165.1). Taxonomy (NCBI): domain Eukaryota; kingdom Metazoa; phylum Chordata; class Mammalia; order Rodentia; family Ctenomyidae; genus Ctenomys; species Ctenomys sociabilis. The sequence goes on along the minus strand of PVKA01019559.1, from coordinate 11,709 downwards.
GAATGTCCTTTTGAGTTAAGTGTGTTTCTTGTATACAGCATCTTGTTGGATTTTGTGTCATAATCTACTATGCCAGTCTATTTTTCTTAATTAGTGAATTGAGTCCATTTACATTGATGGTTATAATTGAAATGTGTTGACATATGTTTGTCACGATATTTACATACTGTTGTTTACTCCTTTGTATCTTGTGTTTAATTGTCTGTCCTGTTAGGTGGGTTCCTTCCTTGCTCATTCATGGAGTTCTGGTCATTGTGGTCTCTCTCTAGACCATCTTTCAGCAGCCTCTGTAGGAATGGCTTTTTCATCATGAAACTCTTTAGTTGTTCTTTGTCGTTGAAGTATTTCACTTCTCCATTAAACTTGAAAGAGAGTTTTGCAGAGTATAATAGTCTGGGCTAGAATTTGTTTTCATGCAGGACTTGAAGAATTCTGCTCCATGCTCCTCTTGCCCTCATGGTTTGTGTAGAGAAGTCAGTCATAATTCTGATGGGTTTTCCTTTGAATGTGATCTGCTGCTTCTCCCTAGCAGCTTTTAGTACATTATTTTTGTGTTGGATTTCTGAGATCTTCACTATTATATGTCTTGGTGTGTTTCTACTTTGGTTGAAATTATTTGTTGTTCTATATGCTTCAGTTACCTGAATATTGTATTGTTTCCTCATTTTTGGGAAGTTTTCTGCAATTACTTCTTCCCAAATTCTTTTTATGTCATTTGTATTGACTCCTTCATTCTCACTGATACTAACTATTCTCACCTTTTTCATCCTGGCCTCATCTTACATGTGATGGATCATTTTTTCCTGCATTGTCATAGTTTTTAAGAGATCCTTTCCCACCTTTTCACTAGCTGCACTGGCATCTTCAAGATCTGAAACTCTGTCTTTGCTGTCACTCAAATGGTTTTGTCATTTTTGATATTTTTAGTTCTTCTATATCTCTTTGAGTGTGTTTCATGCATTCTATTTCTTTTCTATATTGTTCTTTCAAAGAATCTATATTTCTGACCTCCTCAATTTTTTTTAATCCATCTTCTTTAGAGTTAGTTATTAACTCTTTTTCTGTAGTTTCTTCCAAGTAGGGTTTCCTCTGTATATTTCCACACTTGTTTCTGTATTTCAGATGTTATGATTTCAAAGAATTCCTTTTTTTCAAAGAATTCTGTTTTGATTTCAGGAATTATTTCTACTTTGAGTTCCTCATGACCTTTCTGCTCTTGTTTCTTTGCTTCAGACGCTGTTAATTCATATTTTTCAGCTGAAATGATGCTCTCTGCATTTGTTCTGGGTGAGCATAGCTTTTTCCTCAATGTTTCTGGATTTCATTCTTTATTTCAGATACTATGTATTCAGATATTTCTTTTTTTATTTGAGGAATTAATTCTCGTCTGTTTTCTTCTATACCTTTGTGCTGTTGTTCCTTTGCTTCTGTTTCTGTTAATTCATTCATTTCATCTGAGCTACTGTCCTCTGCCCTTACTGGTGGACTCGAGGTCTGGGATTGTGTTTTTCCCCTTGTCCTTGTCATTTTGTATAGCACTGACCTCTGACCTTTGGTGTAGAGCTTTGGTGCAGCTATAACCTTAGCTTGTTATGAGATTCGAGTGCCAGTCTATTAAGTCTGAAATTATCCAGTTGTGACTGGCCTGGATCTAGCTGTTATGTTCAGTTCCTGTTTGCTGCAACTCCTGTGGTTTCCCTCTGTTGGTTCCCTGGTCAGGAGAGCACAAACCACACCTGGATGCAGTGCAAGTAGTGAAAATTTCCACTATCTTGGCTGACTTTGGGGAGAGCATCTGGAAAGTTGCAGAAGTTGACCCTCCTGTCTCAGTCAGGTCACTCTCTATGTGGGCAGGCCTGGGCTTTGGTGGGTCTGCTGAGCTTCCAAAAGGACAGTGAATGCTCTTATTCACCAGGTAGTCTGTGCTGGGTGAGCCAACCTGTGCTGGGTCGAGAGCCACAGGCCGGAACTGGAGAAGGCTAGGAACAATCCCTCTGGTGCAGCGGGCCTGGAGCCCTCACTCACAGGCCAAGCTGAACTGGGTCTGGGGCCGTGGGGTGGGACTGGTGTTCGCTGGGAAAATGGCTCTCCAGCATGGCAGGCCTGGAGCTCTTCACTCACTGGACTTTGATGCCCAGGGTGTCGGGGAAATTCCCACTCACTCAGCAGGCTTTAGGGCAGGGGATCCTGGGAGTTGCTGGCGAGTGGTCCCTGAGGTTTCATTGCGGTCACTGGCTTAGAGGACTTGGGTGTGGGGATTCGGGTAACACAAGCAGGAAAAAACCAAAGGTTCTCCCTCAGACTCACCACACACTCACTGATCTGGGAAGCCTGGTGAGTCATGCAAATTCCTACTCACTGGGAGGGCTTGGGGTGGGATTCAGGAGGCTGCTGGTGCTGGCCTTGCTGTCTCAGGCCAGAGGCTCTGGCTTGATGGGCATGGGCGGGATCGTGGAAGATGGTGGAGCTGGCCCCGCTGTCTCAGGCAGGTCACCCTGGCTAGGCGGGTGTGGGTGGGCGAAATGGCCATTTTAAGACTGAAAATACATGTTCGACAACCTTAGCACACCTTTCACTGATATGGATGCCTGGAACATGACTGACACTCTCAGGATAGAAATCCTGGTCTTCAAGTCTAATGAGCAACTACTGGAGCATGGTCCCCTAAATGTAAGAAATGACTGAAGTAGGGCCGTGTAGGTGTCCTGCGTCCTAGCCATGTCTGTGTCAGTAGCTTTCAGGGTGATGATGTGTCAAGAGCCCCGGGGGTGCTCAGTTAGGGGGAAGCTTTGGAAAGCTGAACTATGCTTTCTCTCTGCACCCCTTAAAAGTCCATAGTGAAACTTAGCAGTAAAACTTCTGGCTTTAAAGTTGGTACTCCAGATCACAACTGATCCTAAAATTTATAGTACATGAATTAATATGTATGAAATATTTATTTGTAAACACTGTGACATGGAGTACTTCATTGATTTTCTTTTCTTTCTTATGCATTTGGCACAGGGTCTCACTATGTAGCTCAGACTTGTGGTGATATTCTGGTTTTCAGCCTCCCCAGCTCTGGGATTACAGTTGTGGGCCCAATGTGCCTGAGAGCAGGGCTGGCCCATCATGTGGTGCCAAGCATCAAACTCAAGTCCCTGCCCTTGTGTAAGCAGGTGCTTAGTCTGCTGAGATATCTTGCCTCCCTTTACTGCATTGACTTTCAAATTTAATCTTCACAAAAATCTGATGAGATAAGTTCTATTTATAGTCGTTTTATGTTGAGGAAAAGGGACTTGACCAGATAAAAGTTTTCCCCCACTTCACATGGTCAAAGCACTGGATGCTGTTGATATTTTAAAATAATTCACAAAGTGCCATTATTCTGAGAGTTTTCCCAGTGTTCCTTAGGCCTGGAGTTTCCGTGTAGCTATCTCTATCTGGGTATCTTCCTTATCTCTTAAGATCCAGTATCAACTGGACAAAGTGTCCACCTATCTAGAATCCTGCAGTGTTCTCCTCACCAGCATTTCAAATCTGTCCTTTTGTTCAGAAAGTGTGCGTTTCTGTGTCTCACCTTCCAGCAGTTTACAAGATCCTTGCAAATAGGTGGTCTGTTGTCATTGGTTTTGGATACAAATTCCCACTCACAATACTTATCTCATGAGTTCCATTGGTTAAAATTCATCTTGCTGAGGCTCAGCATTTCTAGTCTGAGTTGAACTGAACTAAAGCCAGTTGTCTGTAAAACTTCAGAGCCCCAAAATGTTCCCATTATACAACATAACATCTCATTCCAGCCATAAAAGCTTGATTAAATTTTGGCCTAAATAAGAAGTGGGGCCACTTTTGCCCCCAGGGTAGGGGATAATTCTGTGGAGATCATAGGGAGTGAATCTGGAAGCAGAATGGGTGCCTAAACTTAAATTTATATTACAGCAAAGATTGCATTAGCATTCTAAATATAAATCCTTTAGTGGAGGGCAGGGAACCAAGAAAGCTCACAGTAAACATTAGCTATTGTTTAATCTTGTACAATTTCAGAGTGAGTTCTGTCATTGTCAATAATATTTCTGTTCTCATGATGCCTTGAGTAAAAGATTAGGTTCCAGCATTCTGGGTGAGGAGTGCCTCTGCTGGGAAGATCTAACCTGAAGTCAAGACTGAAGTTAGAAGCCAGTTAAAGCCACAGGTGAGGTGTGGCACCAACAGGTGTACCCTTCCTAGGGTGTATTCTGTCATCTGTAGTGGGGACATTGCAGGAACAGCTCTGTCCTGAAGTGAGTCTGGTTGTCTTTCCCCTCTTCCCTGCAGAAAGCATCCAGGACCATTCATGCATTAGGAGAACAGGACTCTGAAGCCCACATTCCTATAATTATTTAAGAAAAGAGTCATAGGCCTTATTTTTTGTGCTCTATGTATTACCTTTGACCCTGACCCAAAGGTGAAGAGCATGTTTTTTTCCATGGCTACATCTTCTATCCTGCCCTCTGTCTGATTAGTGAGGTGTGCTCTGATTTCTCTCTGATAATGAAATCTCTCTGATTTCATTATCCCCTCTGCCTCTGTCCATTCCCACTCATTCAAGACCTGACAACCCCTGCTTGGAATTTTCTGCTCCTTCCCAGGTCAGCATGGGGCTGCTGTCAGAGCCCTGCTCCTGGCCAATCCAGTGCTCTCCATAGGCATTTGTCCACCATTCTTCAACAAGGACAGTTCTAGGAATGCATAAAGAATTCTGAGGCCAGAGAGCAGAAATCTGGGATTTCCCTAGTCTGGGGAACTGTGGTACAAGGTCTGCTCCTGCCTCTCCATGGGATTCACCTTTAGTGTGCAGCTTCCCTCAGGACCCAGGAGCACAGTTGCTGTTTCCAGGCTTGGTGTCTAATGGTGGGGACTTTGGAAATAGTCAGCTCTGGCTCCACTCTTTGTGCCACTGAATGAGAGTGACTTCAGGTGAGTTAATGTGAACTGTCAAAGCCACAGTTTCTCCATGCACATAGTGAAGATGTGGATGGTGTCTTCCCTGTACTACAGAGATGGTTCAGTGTGTGCTGAAAATGTGGACATGTCACAGGGCAGACACTGAACACTGCTATTGATAACTGTCATTCCAAGCAGGACTTATAGGGAGTGTAGGGTTAAGTTGTGTGGGCAGAGTCAACAGTCTGTGCAGTTTGGCAGGTCCTGCATGAAGAGCCCCATGGAGGCTAGAAGTGCCTCTTTTTGCTAGCACTGGTACCATTTTATGCAGCATCTCATCTAATCCTAGAAGGAGTGTTTTTCTTACATGCCCAGCACTCAATACTGTCCTCTGAATAGAGAAGACATGATGGAGACAGGGTGCTTCACTGGTCAGGTCTCGCAACTCCACAATTCTCTTTTCTGTGTAGGTTTCCTTTGATGATGGTGATCAGTTTTCATTTCATGTGGTAATACTGTTAAATTGAAAACTGTATCTCTTTACTTCTATTATTTCAGATACTTTGTACTCTATTTAGTGAAATCTATTCTTTTCATTACATTTTGAAAAAAGGCCAAGTGTTCTAGTTAATATACCCAAATTTTAATTTGGAGAATTAGAAGCAAAAGTTGCTGTTTGAATGTCCAGCTGTTTTAATAATCTCAAGTAGAGTCACAGTGGGAACATTTGCAAGAGAAGAAGCAGTGGGAACTCGCTGGGGTAAGGGTAAAGCTAGGGTGGGTAAAGTTAGTCGGGTTATTTCATCCAGGCACCTATTCTTTGTTATTCTAACAGCTTCCTCATAGCCATCCTCAGGTCCACTACAAAATCTACAGACCCAAAGAGGACTCTGGATGCAAGCCCACAGCCAGGTCTTTCTGGTGCAGGCCCTGCTTTGTGAAGCCCTGCCATGAGTTCTTGCTGTCCTTGCAGACTGTGGGCTCAGTGTGTACTAGGAAATTCCCTGCACAGCAAACATAGCCATGAGCTACACTGGGTGGTGATTTGGCTAGGGTGCTCGGAAGGTAAGGAGGGGTTTATGCTCCAGTTTCAGGGCCTAGAGTCAGAAGGGCACCACCAAGTCCAAACGTTGACTGAATCTATAGATGCTTCTAAGAGAAAGAGAAGCATTGCCTCCCTCAGCCTCATTTGCTGAACTGACAAGTTAATTACTCAGCTATCAGGAGATAACTTGGTAACGCATGCAACTGTGTAATTATCAGGGGCTCCAGTAGTAGCTGTGTAATTATCAGGTAGTTTTCATGAAACAACATGTGTTTGCTTGTAAATATACAATTAAATGGTGTCGTCACCATTAGCCATGAAGCAAAACCAGCATCTGGCATTTAAGGTACCAGCTGTGGTCCCTACAATTAAACTTTTCTCTAATAGGACTAACTTTCCAAACAGCATCATGTCATAGAAACCCAGGGAAGCATGTCTGACACCTGATAATGCTATCATTTTCCTAAGATGACACATTCCTATTTCCCTATCACACATTAAAAATCCCATTTTCCAAGGTTGAGCTCACATGTGTATTCTGGCATTTTGAAGTCCTTTAAAGCATGTACATTCTGCTCCTTTTGTTCCTCAGACTCCTTTGTACCTTGTATGACTTTGAGCATATTTTACTTTGTTTGCTTCGCATCGCTCAGTCATGACACAACAACTTTGAGTCCCTACTGTGTGACAGATCCTCTGGATGCAATGGGAAACAGACGCTGATAAAGTGGAAGTGGCCACAAGCTCTGTAGTTAGAGGGAAAGATGTAAATGATGGCAGGTGTGATAAATCTTTCAGGACTATGGCTGTGAATTCTTTCACAAGTCTTAGTTCTTGGAGGGCTGTAGTTCTAATCTTTATGTTCTCATTTATTCAATAACTCTTCAGCTCTGTGTGCTGTTTGCCACTCTAGGAGCTCCAGATGGTGTAAGAAGTAGAAGAGACACTGTGGGTGCCCTTGTGGCCTCCGCACAGATCATCCACTTCATGTGAATCAGCTCACAATGTCAGCTTATAGTCTCGGGATAAAAGTATCATCAGGCCCATCTTCTGCTCCCCAGGAGCACCAGCTTCTATGTATCACAAATACCTTCACAGAGCATATTTACCACTCATGGTCACATAGGCATTGCCCTGACCTGAAGTTTAGGTTTATAGCTTGTTAATAGAGTTCATTAATAGTTCCCTACAGCTTATGTGTAAACATTGTACAGAAAACTTTAAAAATATATAAAAACACAAATATCAAGATAGCCACATAAAATTCTTTCATTGAGAGGAATCTGTTACCATTTTTTTTCCCCTTGGATTTTTTTGTAAGTTTAAAGTCTTTATGGCCTGGCGCATACAATTCAAGGTGGCAGAAGACAGAGAAAGCAGCCAGAGCCAGAGAGGGCAGGGAGCAGGCCTCTTGTCCTCCCTTGTGTCCTGTGCTGGCTGTCCACCACACCCTCTCCATGCTCTCCTTCCAGGACGGTCACACAAAAAGGACCCTGGCTCCCTGCTGAGTCATCAATTAAGCTTCTACATTTCTCAAATGACGCAATGTTTCCACTATTATATGGATATACCATACTCCGTTAAACATTTCATTAAAGCTTGGACATAATATTCATTTCTCTCTCTCTCAGTAAATGAATAAAAAGTAATTGTGTGCCTTTTGGCAAATGATGTGAGGTAAAAGAAGGATGAGAAAGTACTGTGAGGAAAGCACAATGCAGGAGAACCTGCTATTAGGGGACTCTTGAGAGGGAGCCAGGGGAAATGGAGCCCATCGGGCAAGCGTCTAGGGCACAGTGGAAGTAGCAGCAGGGCAAAGTCCTCTGCTGAGGCTCTATTGGGTCTGTAGAGGAATCCCAGGAGGTCCATGTTGCCAAGGAGCCAGCTAGTGAAGGTGTGGAAGAGCAGGGTGCCAGGAGATCTGGAACCTGGGACCTTGCGGCCCTGGGCAGCACTGGGAGCTAAGGGCTGGTGGTGAGAGAACACCTTGGAGGTCACTGTGAGAAAAGACTGCGAGAGAAAGAGTCTGATGAGACTGCAGCCAGGATGTAGCACTGTTATTCTGGCCTTTGGAATGGAAATAATGTTGTAAAATGCTTGTTACAAAAGTCTTAGTAAATTTTTTTAAAAAATCAAATAAAGTACCAAAAGCCCCACACTAACTTCCCTATGAACAGCATATGCAGAGTTTCAGTTCATTTCTAATCATGTGAAAGCTTTAAAAATAAACCCTAGATATACATGTTTATCTCTAATTAGGGAGCTATTGCTTAAGCTTATCCTCAATAGAGGGCTGGCCAGATCACTCAGTGGACTAGCAACCAGGGTTCTATCTCTGCCAAGCTGTGTCAGCCCCATCCCAGGGCAAGCTGAGATGGCAAGTGAGGCTGGGCATGGTGGCAAGCAACTGTAATCCCAGCTCTTGGGAGGCTGAGAACAGGAGGGTCACTATGAGTCTGATCTGTGGAGTGGGACTCTGTAGATCCAGTAGACCCTGAACTAAATAAAAAAGAAAATTCTATGATGAAAGGTACCTGGATAAAAGTTAATATACCTGAAAAAATATTTGGATTAAATATTTATAATATATTGCTTTTTAAATATATTTTTATTTTATTGAAGTACAAATATCAATGAGACAGTTTTAAGATAAGATACCTTGACAAGATGGATTTGATAAATTAATACATTGCAAACTGTTTTCACAATGTTTTGACATCACAGAGGGTGTATACATGATATTATACTTACAGACATTATTATAGCGTACATCTTATCAGTAAATGAAGAGAGTGTAGCTGTTTGCGTATCTTATTTTTTATACCTGCATTACATCAAAGATTCAATAATTAATACTTTCTACCCTGTTATTTTCCTAGTGGTTGTCCATAGTACTAGAAGCCGACATAATATCCTGTCCAACCACCACTAGTGCAAATCTTACCTCTCACGGAATTATGTAGAAGCACAGCGTTATCTATCCCAGCTGTACTATCCATACACACACATCATGATTCTTCCTTTCTATACCCCTTCCTTTGTCTACACCTGTCAAATACGGGCACTCCATTGTCATTCAACTGATTTAGGTGCCTGAACTCAACGACACAGTCTAGCACAGTTCAGCATTCCACAATAGTGAGTTATCTGAAGAAGTTGTCAACCATAGCCAGTTACAGCTCAACTTATTATTATGGCCTTGCGGTGTACACTTCATTTTTATACTTTTCTGCTGGATGGTCAAGACCTAGATAGAGCAAGACCTATATACCAACACATGTACTTTATGTTTCTTATGAGGTCAGTGAAGTCCCCTCAGGGTTTGTCTTGTAGTCCTGTACCTTATTCTGTAGATCTTTTTTCTGTGTCATCCATGTGGATGAGTCACAGCCAATGCTTGACCAGTTTGCTCTCTGTGAGAGCCTGAGAGAAAGTTTTCTCTCCATGTGACTCTCCCTAGGCACACTATAGAACTTCAATCTCTTTCCTCTGTGGCTCCATAATCTCCTTGTTCAGAAAATTTGGGGCTCAACTGAGTTTCATGATGTTGTAGTACAGGTTCTCCTATGTCCTGAGTCTTCACTGACCTTGAAAGGCTAGGGCCAAAATGTTGGCTGGCCTTGTGGCTCTTCTATTTCTCCAATTTTGATCTGTGAACTTAGGTTGTTAATCATCCAGAAGAAAAGCTGATTAGTATCCTGCAGCATATGCCATTCACTTTGCCTTATCTGACTCAATTGTTTTTAGTTGTTGTTGTACGTTTCCATTTCTATTTCTGCTTTTCGCTTCTTATACTAGGAATATATTGTTGTATGGAAAGTATTCTCAAACACTAGCATAACATTATTAATATCCAAGCACATATTTGTGAAAATTCTTGACTTCTAGTTGGATCACATACTTGAGCCCTGATTATATTTTGTCTCATCTTTATGTCTTCGTTAGCCACCCTTAATTCTATCCCATGTCCTTAATGAACCCAGGTGACATTTTTAACCTAGCCTACAACTCCTGTTACAGTTTCCATCTGGATGTTCCCCTCAAGGCCTCATGCAGTCTCCGGGGTGGGCTTTGGAGGTAGCTGAACTTAAAGTCTGCAATTGGTTCACTGTGCAGTGCTGGGCTGGGGATACAAGTGCTATGAATGCCCTGGGTGGCTGGCCTCTGCCTCTCATTCTGGGCTAGTGCCACCTGTGCTTACTTCTGCTACTATGAGCTGTTAGCAGGCTTCTGCTGGGCCATCTTGCCATAGAGCCCACTGATTACTGAGTGAAGTCACCACAAACTGTGAACTAAATAAGCCTTAATTTTGGGCCTCAGGTATTTGTCTCAGCAATGAGAAAAGTAACGAAGACATCTGGCAAATCCTCATTCTGAAATTATCTTTGTTGGTGTCTTTTCTTTTTTCTAAAATGTTGTTCAGTCAACAGACAGCATGCTGCACAGTTGAAGCAGTCAGTGACTAATAGGCCCTCACCTGTCTATGAACAAGAATCTTTTCTACTTCTGAGCCCTAATATTCAAATGCTAACAACTTTATAATAGTGAAACTACCATCTTCCTACCAGGCAAGCCAGAAATACTTGGACAGCACTCTCAACATTCCCCATCCCACCTAATCCATCAAAAGTTCACAGTGATTGTATGTTCTACAATTTTTCCATTGTGCTTCACTTTGGTAGCTTTTTTTTTTTAGTACCAGGGATTGAGCTCAGGACCTTGAGCTTGCCAGGCAAGTGCTTATTCCACTGAGCTATCTCCTCAGCCCCCAATTCTGCTTCGCTTTGGCACTGCCTTTGCCACACCCTTATTCCTCCTCTAGATTACTTTCTAGTGGCCCTATCCACCTCTGCTGAAGCCTTTCTTTATTTTTTATGCTGCTGCTCCTGCTGCTAGAAAAACCTCCTAAAAGCAAACCCAAGTGTCTTCTTCCTCCCTGCCCGAAACAGTTCCTGAGCTTCGTCTACCTCTCCAGCTCATACCTGATGAATTTAGGAACATCTTCGCTTGTTCTGAACTTTCCAAATTATTTTGGCTCTGCCTGCAGGAAAGACTCTATCCACTGTAAGAGCTTTGAGTATTTTGGGAAACCTTTCACTAATCTGTGTTAAGGGACAATGTGAGCCATATTACTGATCCCCTAGGGGTCTTTCTGTTCATTGCTAGCACCTTTTTTAATAGCTTTCAATCCACCCAGCACCACCAGCTCCTTTGTGGAAAACTGCTCGTAGGTTATTGTAGCCACTTTGCTGAATTCAGTTTCTTCACCTCTGTCTCCAGAGGACTGGCCCCTCTAAGTAACCAGTCACCCTAAGTAAAAAGCAAAAGGCCAGCAACTATATCACAGATTAGGAATGTTCTGAGGTCAGCCTGCGATCCAAAACCTCCTGAAAGATCTGGATAAAGGTGTCTGACAGTTCATCCTGGCTTTCTATTTTTTTTTATCTTTTTTTTTCCATTTATTTTTATTTTATTAAAATACAAATGTCAATCAGACAGTTTCAAGACACCTTAACCATACAGAGTCGATGAATTAATACATTGCAAACTGTTTTCATAGCGTTTTGGTATTGTACAAGGTGCATACATGAAATTATATTTACAGGTTATTTTATAGCTGAATTATATCAAAGATTCAATAATTATTTACCTAGTGGATGACCATAGCACTAAAAGCCGACATAATATCCTGTCCAACCACCATTAGTGCAGATCTTGCCTCTCATAGAATTATGTAGAAGCACAGCGTTATCTATCCC
>PVKA01019558.1:20631-41929 GCA_004027165.1 Ctenomys sociabilis | reverse complement strand
AAAATTTAGGTTTTCTAGACTCTATCCCATTTTTAACTCAATCTAACTTTTTCATTTGGTTTTGTACAATTAACAATTTTTTGACCAGGAGGATTATAAAGAATTTCTGTGATAAGGGAAGTATGGAAAGTTTTACAAAACTTTTATTTATTTTTTTTGTCTTTTTGAGACAGGGTCTCACTATGCAGTTCAGGCTGGCCTTAAGCTCACTTTGTAGCTCAGGCTGGTCTCAAACTCACGACAATCCTCCTGCCTCAGCCTCCCAAGTGCTGGGATTACAGGCATGCGCCACCACGCCCGGCTTTACAAAACTTTTAGAAGACAGCTTGAACATCATAAGTAAATAATCTATCCAGTTGTTTTCTGCTGACAATAGGGCCAGGTAATGCCCTATTGTATGAGTTCTAATATGCTTAACAAAGAGAAGCTGACTTTTATTTTTAATAAGCTGTTGAGTTTTAATTTGAAAAGGTTTAGTAGGGGTTGGGGAGATGGCTCAGCAGAATAAGTGCTTGCCTGGCAAGCGGAAGGGCCTGAGTTAAATCCCTGGTTCCGCAAAAAAAAAAAAAAAAAAAAAGGTTTAGTAGTAGATATCATAAGTAAGATTTCTCCTTCATAACTATCAATAATTACCAAATGTACCTTGGATAGTAACACTACTCCTTTCTACAATCAGACCTACAGTATCTTTTGGAATAGGGCTGAAAACTCTAGTTTTTAATTTTGTGAACTCCACAAGCTTGGAGCAAAAGCTCATTTTCCACAGCCACCAGATCTAAAGCTCCACTTCCATTTCATGGGAAAAGATCTGCAATCCAGCATTTGATTGAAATTTGGGCTGGCCAATGGAGACCGCGGGCATCCCATATTGGGATGCCCCCTGGATAGTAGGCCCAGTTTTCTTCAGTTTCCCTGAGGTTGTAAGGGTTGGCCATTTCTTTTTTTTTTTTTTTTTTTTTTTTTTGTGGCTGGCTCAGCCCTCCCTGGGAGAGGGGTCCTGGCACAGCGTGCGATGCCGGAAGTCAACCTCATCGCTAAGCTTGCCTGAGCTTGTCCAAGCAGGCACTTTAGACTACTGAGCCGTCTCGCCTGCCTGGGCTGGCCAGCATTCATTAGCCCAGTGTTTTCTTTTTCCACATCTTAGACAAAGTTCAGGAGCAGCCTTTCTATTCTTATCTCCTTTTTCCTTTTTATCTTGTCTTTTTTCTGCAATCTTTTCTCATTTGACTCATCTTTCCACGTTTAAAACTTGGTAAGCCGGGCGTGGTGGTGCAGGCCTGTAATCCCAGCACTCAGGAGGCTGAGGCAGGAGGATTGTTGTGAGTTCAAGACCAGACTGAGCTACAAAGTGAGTTTAAGGCCAGCCTGAACTGCATAGTGAGACCCTGTCTCAAAAAGACCAAAAAAAAAAAAAAAAAAAAAAAAAAAAAAAATTTGGTAAGATTTTGTTTTAAAAAAGACTGTAAGGCAGCCACCAATAAATTAGCTCTGTATGGGGCCCAGAAGATGGCTCAGTAGAATAGGTGCTTACCTGGTAAGCGCAAGGGCCTGAGTTCAATCCCAGGTTCTGCCGGGCGTGGTGGCGCATGCCTGTAATCCCAGCACTCAGGAGGCTGAGGCAGGAGGATTGTTGTGAGTTCGAAACCAGCCTGAGCTACAAAGTGAGCTTAAGGCCAGCCTGAACTGCATAGTGAGACCCTGTCTCAAAAAGACAAAAAAAAAAAAAAAAAAAAAAATCCCCGGTTCTGCCCCCCACCCCCCACAAACGGCTCTGTATGGCTCTGTATGGCTCTGAGCCAGTATCAGCGCAGGCCTTAATATTTTCTTCTAATGATGATGCAGAGCCTTTTGAGTATTCACGTTCTCAAAAGACAAAGTTTGTAACAATAAATTTGTCAAATCTGGTATTTTGCATATAGACTCTTTTAAATAGGAGACAAAGTCTACATATGGCTCCTCTGTTACATTGGAGACTTTAGCAAATGATGTTTGAGCATCCCCTAGCCTTCCTACCTTTTCCCATGCCCTCAAGCAACAAAGACAAGTTTGCACAATGGCCTCCATCATCATATAGCAATCAAGTTTGGATACCAAGCCAGGCCCCTGACCCAGTGAATTGATCAGATGAAACATTAAGCAGGGGATTTTGTCCTGTTAACCCTCTCTTGAACACCTGCTTCATCTTTCCACTAAGTTCCAAACTGCAGATATTGGCTTGGCTCCAAAACTGTAGGCACAAAACTTCCCAATCATGAGGAATTAATCTGTGCTCATTTGCTAATCCCTGTATTAATCCAATCACAGAAGTTGATTGCATACCACAGGCCACGACAGCCTGCTTTAAATCTTTAATAACCTTGAATGCCAGAGGTTGGTGTTCCCATTGCACATAGCCCTGGGGAAACTGAGCATTTGGTGGGTGCTGTTGAACCACCACAGGAAAAATACCCAAAGGGGCAGAGTAAGCTTCAGGGTCTCTCTTGAAGAGAAGCCTGGGATATCACACTTCTATGAAGTTTTATGGAGGCTTCCTTTTTCTCCTCATATGGAGGAGCAGAAGGGTCAAAAGATGGTGATAGAGGATGAATTTTTGTGAACTGAGATGGAGGGACTACAGAGGTAGAGACCTCCATTTTTTCAATTTAGAGAGCAATTGTGGTAACTGCCTCATCTGGGCTCACAGCTCACATACCTCATTCTTATGCTCCTTTTATTCTACATCCTCCAGATCCTCAGATTCCGAGACAGTTTGTGATGCTATAAATGTCCATTTAGGGCCCAGTTTGTCAGACTCATCCCCCTACAGAGCATTGAGAAATTTAAAGAACCAATACTCTTGATATGCCAGGGAGTGCCTTCATGTACCGGGTCTTGAGGGGGTGCCACCTTATCACAACTGTGCGCCACAGAGGCCCCCTGCTCTATTTGTGCCCTTTCTTCTATGCTAGCATCTAGCATGAGGGTGAAGGAGACAGAGGTCTTAAAAAGTTCTCCTCTGCAAATTCATATTTGCACAGAACCTATTCTTTATGTTTAGCAATATCAGCATCCGACGCTGACCTCTTCTAAATATTTCTTAAGACTCTTCTGAGTCCAGTTGCAATGGCTCCAAAGTTAAAGAAATTAAATCACAAAGAGACCATACATGAAGAGGAATTGGCTTCCCATTTTGGTGAGCACATAACAGGGCTTTCACAACTCACTTCCAAACTTTTAAATTTAAAGCAGCCTTTCACGGCCCAGGGAGATAGCTCAGTAGAATAAGCACTTGTCTGGCAAGCACAGGGGCCAGAGTTCAATCCCTGGTACCACCAAAAAATAAAAATACATAAATAAAGTAGCCTTTCTCTAGGGCCTGAACCAGTAACAATGCCACCAGATCAAACAACTCCTCACGACGTTTCAGCTTCATTTCCACTCCTGCTCCCTTGAGTAGCGTCCGTGCAAATAAGATGGATAGATTCATTTTCTATTGAAAAGGAGTTACCCATTACCCTGAGCTTCTGCCGTTGGTCACCCTTCCTCTGGGCGTACTGTACCCCAATAGTCCAACCTGCTTTATACATATAATTAGTCCTCTCCTGTCCGCCCTAAGTCTAGGCGCCATGTCTGTATAGATCCCAACATGGGCTTTTGTGTGGTATTTATAATAAAATAATTTTTGTTTTGGAGGAAAAATCATGCAACAGGTGAACTGATAAAAAAATGTTTATTGAGAGGACAAAATGCCACCAGACTGCCCCAGACCAGCTGGGAAGTGCGAGAGAGAGAGAGAGACAGAGAGACAGAGAGAGAGAGAGGCTGCCCCATGCTCAAGTGGGTAAGATTCCTATATTTGTCATCCCACTCAGCAGGAGAGGCCCAGGCCAGAGCTCATGGTCATAGAAGGCAGGCTCTGGGGTGGGCCTGGGTGTCTCACCGGCTCCTATACAAAGGTCAGTGTGTACTGCACCCCAACAGCTGTGTCAGTGTCAGGGAAGGTGGCACAGGAAGTCATGCAGAGGCAAGGCCACGACTCCCGATAGGGAGATCCCCAGGGTGTCAGAGATACAGGTGGCTGCCATGGCAAATTCCCGGTGCTCATCACTTGTCTAGGGTGCAGAAAGCAGAGGTGAGCCTTCGGGGCTGAAGGTCACTGGCCTGGACCACCCATCCTCCAGGACATTCCCAACCCTTTTTGGGCGGCACTGACCTCCAGGGCAATGTTATGGAAGGTGTTCACGTAGGCCGCGCCCCCCAGGAGTCCCTCGTACACAACGATCAGGAAGACGAGGTATATGCTTGGCAGGAAGCCCAGCAACACGGCTGCCAGCAGGAAGGCCAAGTTGAGACACTGTGGGCAGTTGAGGGCAGGGCTGAGAGGGGCAGGAGGCTGTGCATCGCATCCAGCAACCCTGGATCTGGGGGACACTGGTGAAGGATCAAACCCCAACACCAGCTGGGGTGCAAGTGCCACAGAGCCTCCTCTTCCTCACTTGTTGCTGCTCTACAGTCTCTCCCTTGGCCCTTCTGCCTCCAGAGGGGGCCATGCCCACCATATGACCTCACTGTCTCCTTTCAAGGGTTCCTGGATTAAGAGTTCTTCTCTCCTTCATTCTCCTGGAGTTGATACTAATGGGCCCAGGGACACTGCCGAGCACCATTATGCACAGGGCAGCACGACACAGGAATGACCTGGCCCTATGTGTTAAGAGTAGTAACACTGAGTCAGGCGTGGTGGTGCACAACTGCAATCCCAGCACTCAGGAGGCTGGTATAGGAAGATCGCTGCAAGTTTTTGAGGCCAACCTGGGCTACAAAGTGAGCTCCAGGCCAGCCTGAACTGCAGTCAAACTCTTAACTCAAAAAAAAAAAAAAAAAGTAGCAAGACTGAGAAACCCTGCTTAGAGGCTCTCTCTCCTTTTAGGAAGCTTCCTTGATGTCCTACTGAGGGTACAGATCCTGTCTCGGTACAGAGTGTGTTGTGTGGCTTCCCCAGCATACAGGTCACTACCTGGGAGATCATACAAGTCATGTCCTTAAGAATCACCCGGGGATCTTGTTAAACATATACCACCTAGGCCTACCGCTCACAGGTCCTAAAGCAGGAAGCCTGAGGTGCGCTCAGAGATCTACACGGAAAAGAACACGACCTAGTAAGTGCTATGAGGGCAAGACCCTGCGACCACTGTGGCTTTAGGTCAAGTACTTCCTGTAAGAGCAACACACATGCCAGCCCTAATTCTAGGGGCAGCCTTGGTTGAGCTGGTACCTGAAACCATAAGCTACACCTTTTAGCCTCAACTAAAAGAACTGGGAACAGTTGACAACATGATTTGCAACACAGGTGCAAGTTTGTGAGCATAAGCCCTGGGCTGGCAGCAATGGTCAGATAAGAAAGGAAGGTGAGAAAATATTTACATACCATTGCCAAGACATCCTAGTGTTAACTAAGCCAGGCACAATAACGCAGGCTTGTCATCCCAGCTCTCAGGAGGCTGAGATAGGAAGGATCGAAGTGAGTCTGAGGCCAGCCTGGGTTACATAGTGAGCTCAAAACCAGCCTGAACGATCTATCTGGGTGCAGCAGAACGTGCTTACAATCTCAGCTACACAGAGGACCGAAGCAGGAGGATCGGGAGTCAAGGCCAGCCTGAACTACTCAGTAAGCCCGGGTTCTCAAGAAGAAGCAAGAGAAAAAGGGCTGGGATATAGCTCAGCACTCCCTGGGTTTGGTCTCCATCATACATTGGTGTCCATGTGTGCGTGCTATTTCTTACTTCCTCTTAGTTACAAAACTGAGGAATTGAGTTCCTAGGTAGGTGTGGCAGTGCACAACTTAATCCTACCACTCTGGGACCAATAGCTAGAGCCCAGCACAGGCAACTCAGCAAGACTGTGTTGCAAAATGGGTGGGAGATTTCCAGACTAGGAATACTTAGCCTGTAGTTGAAAGTCTATTTCTTTTTTTTTTTTTCTTTTCTTTTTTTTTTTGCAGAACCCAGAATTGAACTCAGAACCTTGTGCTTGCCAGGGAAGTGCTTCTTCTACTGAGCCATCTCCCCAGCTCCTGAAAGTTTATCTCAACAGCTACTTGCAAACTGCAGATCTGTAACCTTCAAGTTATAACTGCAGTGTGGGTCTTGCCGAACTCCAGTTAGACTGCTATGGAGAATAGTATCTGTGGGCTACAAAGTATAAACTGCTGTTGGCCAAGGGAAGTTTGAGAATTTGCTTGGCCACAATGTCACTGATTCTTTTTTCTTTTTGAGACAGGGTCTCATTATACAGCTCAAGCTTGCCTTGAGCTCACTTTATAGCCCAGGCTGGTCTCAAACTTGCAGCAATCCTCCTGCCTCAGCCTCCCGAGCACTGGGGTAATAAGGTGTGCGCCACTGGGCCAGCCTTGTTATTTGTTTGTATGTATATCTGTACCTATCGGTCAATCACCCGTCCAGTTTTGTAGTGCTGAAGAACAAACCCAGGGCCCTGCACATACTAAGCAAGTGCCCAGCCAGTGAGCTCCATCTCTAGTCCCTGACCTCTGTTTTTGTTTACTGTTTGCAGTGCTTAGGATTAAGGCCACGCCCTGTATATGGTGGGCAAGTGCTCTGCCACTCCCATGCCTGCTTTATAATTGGGGCAATGGGGGCTCCGAGTGTTCAGAGACCTGCCCCAGTCACACAGCTATTGGAGTGAAATGAAACATTTGCAGGGAGGGCTGTGCAGCTTCTGGAGCTGTTAGGTACACATGGGGTCTCCCTTCCCTCCCCCTGCTTAGGGGTGTGTATACAATGAGCACTTCCTGTGGTGGGAGGGAAGCAGGGGCACATCTGGCTGTGAACCAAGGTGGAATGGAGCATTGGGTGGAGCAGAATACCTGCAGCAGGGCCAGCACCCAGGTGAAGCGGATGTGGCAGCAGCGGAGAGAGGAGCGAGAGGCAAAGACACCGGCCTGGTACAGCATCTGGTACCTGGGGTGGGGAGCAGGAAGCAGGAGGAAGCTCCTCTGGGTGTCTGCTGGGTAGAGCACCCATATCACTCAGGTCGGGCCACTGCCACCTGCCCCCACTCTCACTCCTCTCACCAGCGGTACTGCTGAGGGTGACTCAGGGATGTGTTCCGGAAAAACAGGAGCTCAAACTGCAACAGACCAGACAGGAAAAACACATCACATGGACACATGAGTCCCTGGCCACCTTGCAACGCCCATGCCCCCCTCAGCACCCCTCACTCACAAGGCCCTGATTGATGAAGTACTCAGCAAAGTAGACCAGCACCAAGGGGATGATGTAGTGCAGCAGGCCCTGGAGGGGTCAGAAGGAATGAGCAGAAGGCCGGGAGCAGCTGCTGACCACAGGCACGCACCGCAGCCGCTGTCCACACCTTGAACACTGTCCACCTTTCCTGCAGGGAGAGGTTCCAGCTGGCGCCTGCGGGGAGCAGGAAGGGGGGTGCGGATGAAACGGGCATACTGATGACTGGTCCTAAATGGCCATGGCCAAGAAGTACCTCGCTGTCACAACACCGTGAAGGCGCTCAATGGCTGCGGGTCTGCACACTTCGTTTACCAGGGAAGCACTTATTCCACTGAGCCATCTCCCTGGCCCCTGGGTCTGCACTTAAAAGGGGTTTAAAATGGTAAACTTCATGGGATGTAGACTTCATGTAGTTCAGTGGAAGAGAGGTTTGCCTAGCATGCATGGGGCTCTAGGGCCACTCCTCCCACTGGCAAAAATCAATCCATCCATCCATCCATCCATCCATCCATCCATCCATCCATCCAAGCACAGTTAATCAGGTGAGACCTCTCTATTCCTCTTAAATGGCTCAACAGATGGCCAACGCCCCCTCCCCCCAGCCATGCTGGCTATTCCGTTTCTATAGCAACCAAGCTCATTTCTATCACAGGCCCTTAGCACGTGTTATTCCTGTCTGAAACCTCTTCACCTAGAAGTCCCCAAGGGTTACTTTTTGACAGTCAAGTTCTGGTCCAAATATCACCTCCTTCATAAGGTCTCAGGGCTGGCCAGATAACTCAGTGGATTAAAGCTCCTGCAATCAGGCGCAGGGGCCAGGGGTTCAATCCCCAGGGCGCGCTGAGATGGCAACTGAGACTGCACGTGGTGGCACATGCCTATAATCCTAGCTTTAGGAGGCTGTAGATGGGTGGATCACTAGGAGTCTGATCTAGTAGTGAGACCCTGAATACCCTGTAGACCCCTAAAATACAAAAAAAAAAAAAAAAGGTCTGTGTAGATCCTAAAACTCTTAGGCCCTCCCCACTCTCTTCAACTGTCATACAACTCTTTCACACCCTTCCAGAGCTTATCCATGTGTGCGAATGATTTCTTTCTGATGCTGACTGGCTCGTGAATCTCACCTTGGCAACCCCAGCACCACTGTTCACCAGCCAGGCCTCACTGAATGGCTCTCAGCTAGAATGCTCTGACTTGAACCAGCTCCACCCATCTACCCCCACAACTGTCCACTGCAGAGAGGAACAGACTAAAACCCGAAGGAAAGAATTGGGGGGTAGCTGGGGGCCTCCTACCTGATGCTGGGACTTCTGTGCCTATGAGGGGCTGCCGGGCTGTCTCGTCTTCTCCACCAGCATCCTGAGGCTTGGGCGCTGTGAGCAACAGGAAGTAGCTGGCAGGAACAGAATGAAAAATCAGTGACCCGAGGGGCCACTCCCTGTCCCACCACCCCCACCTCTGCCTGCTTCCCGAGGCCAGCAGCTCATGGTGTCTGAGCAGCCTGGCCGGGCCTGGAGAGCCCCAAGTGTTAACAGATCCTGCCTGATTTGGAGTCAAAGTCTGTCTCCTTGTTGTTCCAACCCAGGGTCCTGTCTGACTGCTGGCTCACACCTAGGGGCCAGCTGTTTTCTTGTTGCTGTTCTACCATATTCTCTGGGGTCCCCTACACTCTTCCTATACATATTTTACTAAATATTTTCTTTCCACTGACTCCCTTTTTCTGCCAGGCACTGCCTTAGACCTAAGCCACAATCTGTGGCTGTCTGGTTAAAATTATTTCCTAATGCACATGAAAACACACACAGCATTGGCATGCTGAAGCCCATCCCTGCCCAACCCCAAATCATCTCAGGAACACATCTGTGGAGCACTTCATGCTTGTCACCTCACAGGAAAGCAAGGACAACCACTGCCATTTGCGATACAGGGAAATGGGGGTCAGAGAGGTCCAGGGCTACTACAGCTAACAGGTGGCAGCTCGGGGATTGGAATCCAGGACTGGTGCAAGTCCAGAATCCCCCCACCCCAACAAGGCCATGGGCATCTGCAGACCGGGATCATGAAGGCATTCTCCTTGCTCCCGTCCCCTCCATCCCTCCAGGGCCACTCACCTGGCCAGCAGCAGGCCAGGGATCCCCAGCATGGACAGCAGAGTGTGCTGAGGGGAGAGGCCAGCCTGGGTGAGGCCCAGGTAGGATAGTGCTCCCAGGAGCCCTGCGCCACCAGTGCCCGAGGACCACCAGGAGATCACGGCCCTGGGAAGGAGGAAGCAGACACACTTAGCAGAGGAAAGGTGGGGGAGGGGGAGGAAGAGCTCTCTCACCCCTGCCCACCTGCTCACCTGGGGTAGAAGGCAGTAAGCGAGAGGAAGGTGACCTCCCCCAGACCTGAGGAGATGCTGGCAAGGACCACACCTGAGAGGCGGACAAGTGTGGAAATGGGCTTTCCCCAACAGTTCCAGGCCCCTAAGGACTCTGTCCATGGCCTCATCTACGCTGGATAAAAGCCCCTGGGAAGGCCTGGTCCAGATCAAAACTGGCGCCAACTCCTCTCCTAACCTCCTGCACAGAATGATCCCTCCACCCACCCGTTATCCATCCAGGAGCAGGTCTCTTCTGAGATCCCTTTCACCTCCACCCTTCCGATCCATTTGTCACCCCCACTGCTCCCTCCAAACTGCCCTGTCTCCCATACCCTATACGGGCAGACTTTCCTTTTAGAAGCTGGGGAGACCACCGCTCCCCACCACCACCGAGGCTCCCCTGGACCAACGAGCCTGATACAGAACTTCACACCCACCACACAGGCTGGTCCCCACGGAGTGGGAAAAGGCAACCAGGACGAAGCTTCCAGCAGAACAAGCCCCACTGATGAGAACTCGAGGGCTGAGGGTGAGAGAAGGGTGAGCAGCTTGGCCTCAGGTCTCCACTCCCAGCCCCTGGCCTGCTCCCTTCTCCTCCCAGCTGAGCCCTGGGGACTCAGACCTGTAGGGCAGCAGGTGCAGGCCCAGAGGAGCCAGCAATTTGATGACGAGGGTGGGGAGAATGTCTGCCAGGAGCACCGCCTGGGACAGGAGAAAAAGATGAGACCCCAGACTGTCCCTGGGACAGCTCTTCTAGCCTAGAGGCAGAGGAAAGGCAGCGACAAACACAGGCCCTGGCATCCATGAACCATGTGCCAAAGAACTGAGTCTCTCTGAACGTCAGTTTCCTCATATGGGAAATGGGGGTCTTATAGTGCTTAGCTCATAGGAGTAGCATGGGTGATGTGAGTTAGCTGATATACTCGCAGAAAGGCCCCATACGTGACAATCTCTATAATTAAAGCCACGGCTGTTCAGGCTGGGTGTGAGGGGCTGGGAAATGTCTTGCTTTGGGGGGTGGGGGACTCACAGCTGTGGAGACAGAGTTACAGTTAAATCGAGATGAACTGTTGTGAGGGATGGCTGTTGGATCTGGGTCCACCTGAGGGGAGAAAGAACGTCTTTCATCAAGGGAAACAGGAAGGTGACGAGGCCCCAATCGCAGCTGTTTAACTTGAAGGATGGCTTAATGTCAGCCCTGCTATAGATCAGCCCCATAAACCATCTGCATCCTTTCTCTGTGGGGCTTAGGATTGCACCCTGGGCTTCATACATGCTAGGCCAGTGTGCTATCAGTAGCTAGGTCCCTAGCCTCCCTGCCCCTTTGAGTTTATCAACCCAATGCCAAAAGATATCTTAAAGATCTTCCTGCCCGTAAACCAGGTGTGGTGGCACACGCCTGGAAGCCCAGCACTTGGGAGACTGAGGCAGGAGGATCCTTAGTAGTTCCAGACCAGCCTAAACTACAAAATGAGCTCAAGGCCAGCTTGAGCTGCATGGTGAGAACCTGTCTCAAAAACACCAAAAAAAAAAAAAAAAAAAAAAAAAAAAAAAAAATCTTCCTGCCCTGACAGTCTGGGAGGTGAAGAACTTTAGCCCCCTGCCCCACTGATTGGCTATCTCACTCCACGAAGTTTTCAAGGAGTCCTCCACCCCAGGTGAGGCCTCTTCCCATAGGAACCAACCTCCGTGGTGGTGGTGGTGGTGGTGGCACCAGCAAGGGGCTGACTTACGTGGCTCTGGTTCCCAGATCCCTTCTCATGTCTCAGGATGTCATGGGCAGCACTGAGCATCACCACATAAGAGAAGTTGTTGCAAAGGCCCAGGATCCTGGAACGAGGTGAGCAGACCCTCACTTGGAGCCCATATGGGACCCCCTAACCTGCATCCTCCAATCAGCTTCTGTTTTTTTTTCCTCTACCACCAGATTTTAGCTTCTTTCAGCATTGAGGTTAGAAAGACAGGCTTTGGGATCATAGAATTGGGTTCACCTCCAAGCTCTAAGTCCTCCCCAGGGAGGGATCTCAGAACACCCACAACAACTCTGTTTCTGGGCATTTTCCATCCACAAATACACTGATATAATAAAAAAAAAAATCACAGGGCTTAAAACCTAAAGGTTCAGGGGGCTGGAGATATATATCTCAGTGGCACAGCATTTGCCTGGCAAGTGCAAGGTACTGAGTTCAATTCCTGGGACCAAAAAAAAAGACAAACAAATTAGCTGGGCATGGTGGTGCACACCTGTAATCCTGCAAGAGGAAAAAAAACTCAGGAGGTTGGGGTAGGAGGTTCACTGCGAGTTCAAGACTAGCCTGGGCTACAAAGTGGGTTCAAGGCCAGCCTGAGATGCACAGTGAGATCCTGTCTCAAAAGAAGGCAAAAAAAAAAAAAAAAAAAAAATCAAAACACACACACACACACACACACACACACACACACCCCACAAAGGTTCAAGTTCCAAACTTGCTGCTTCCTATTTCAATGGCCTCAGCCTGCCTTGTGTGAAAAATAAGGATATAATTTCTCTGCTAGCCACCATGCAGAGTGCTATAGGGATCAAAATAAAACCAAAGCCCTTTATAATCCATAAAAGATCATCACTTTTATCTCTTAGAGCCGGAGCTGTGCTGAGTGGTAGGAAAGAAAGTGTGCCCCGTATCACAGATTTCATAAGCCTGTGATGTGGCTCTTCCTACCTTACTGCTGAGGAAACTGATGCTTAGAGAAACTAAGTCCCTTTTTCAGAGTCACATAGTGGCCAGGGATATAGGTCAGGGGCACTTGTCTGCCTGGCAAGTGTAAAGTCCTGAGTTCGATTCCCAATACCAAAAACCAAAGAGTCACATGGGAAGTCATGTCCAACTAAAGTCTTTCATAGCTGGGCTAACACTAGAAGATTTCCTAAGACTCAGTATATCCATGATTGCTTGAAATACTTGGTTGATTCCTCCCTCCCCCCAGAGGAGGGGACTAAATCCAGGGCCTTCACACTGAACTACCTTTTCACTTTTTTTGTATTTTTTATTGAAACAGGCTCTTACTATATCACCAAGTGGCTGAGGCCAGATTCCCTCCTGCTTGACCAAGAGTCCTACAATTACAAGCATGCACCCCCACATCTGATCTAGATGATCTTTCTAAAAAAACTTTTAATAACAATGGATGTATTGAGGGTTCACTTGGAAAATACTGGTGTTCCATTTGAAGTTGTGATTTAGTTTCTTTTTAAACTACATGCATTATAAAATGTTAGGGCTGAGTGGACCAGACGGATAACCTGTAGGTAAATAACCCTGCAGGGAGAGAATCTGGGCCAATAGGTCAACATGATTAAGTCAGTAAGTGAAATCTGGCAAAGTCACAGGCAGCTAGTGGACTCAGTAAATACTTGTGGCCAGGTGGGTATGCCTGGAGGATTGTTGGGAGATCAAGACCAACTTGGGCTACCAAGTGAGCCCAAGGCCAGCTTGAGCTGAATAACAAAAGCCCGTCTCAAAAAAGTGAAAACTAAAACAAAAACCAAACTTGTGGAGTCAGTTCCTTTTCGCAGCTCAGTCCTCCTCTCCACCTTTCCACCTGTCACAGGTATTTCGCTGCTTTCTCTGGCCACTCACCAGAAGCCCACCGCGTTCTTCCACTGAGCAGCACCTTGATTCTCCAATAGTGGGGCTCGGGGCTCCCGGGCGGCCTCCTCCCCTGGAAGAGAAGAGCGTACGACCCCAGACCATGGTCAGGTCCGGGGTCTTCCGACCGAGCCGGCCTCTGAACCCCACCGGTGCGTCATGGGGCAGAGACGTTCACTCCCAGGAGAGCGACCCGAATACCCACCCTCAGAATCCGAAAGGTGCTGCCGCGAGCCCGCATAGCATCCCATGGCATCGAGTTCAGGTCCCCCGATGGGTCCAAAGCCAGAGAAGGTTCAAAGTAGACTCCACCCGGGGGTGGAGGAGAGTCTGCGCCAGGTGAGAAGGATCAACGCCCCACGATCCGCCGCAGATCCAGCCGTCTGCCGCGATCGCGACCCGCGATCTGTCAACGGAGCCCCGGACTTCGTCAGGCTCTGCTCCCGCCTCCCTTAAAGTTGCAGGCCTCCCCCTACAGCCTATACCTTTAAGAGAGGCCCAGCGCGCCGCGCCAGGTAGCAGCTGGGCTACTGTCACGTGAGGCAAACGCCGGCTGCCTCCATCACGTGACGGGCGGTCCTGCCCACTTCCGGGTCTTCCTTTGGTCTCCGCGTTTTGGACCTTCTCAGTTTTGGGGCGTGAAAAAGGAAGAGGCCAGCACAACCACTGATTTTACACTTGAGAGGATGGGAGCGGCAAAATAGAGCCGTGATTAGCCGCTTCACGGCCGAGACGGTCTCCTGCCATCACGACGTGCGCGGCTTCAGCTCCTCGCCCACCACACTCGCTTGCCAGAAACAAACATGGCCGCATGCCCACAGTCTCAGACCAGACCGGGTCTAGAAGGTCATCCGCACGTCACTGTAGTCCTATCTGCTGCCCTAACAAATTGTTTTAAAAATGTAAAATAAAGGCCACACCTACCCAATAATTATAGATGTTAAAAACCTCCTTCCACGAATTATCCTGTCACCCAACCAAAACGCAAAAGTAACCCAACTTCTGGTTTTACAGATGAAAAAAATATTAAGATTCAACAAATCGAACTTAGAGGTGGCCTCAGAAACTAAATTAGCGTTAAAAAATAGAGCAGTAGAGGCAGGGAGTCATTGAACAAACTGGAGCATCAAGAGTGCTTGGATGAGATTTCTCTGATGCTTAAAATTCTAATTCTATGCTCTTTTAAAGTGAAGTCTACGCCACATAATCCAGATAAGGAGTCATCCCCTTACCTTCTGCAGGTGGCAAAGCAGCATCGGGACTCCTCTTCATTACGACCTTCTCCTCCTGAACAGCTACCACATTCAAAAGCCTGTGCCCAAGTCTACCAGCCCACTATCCGGCCTTCATGCTGTTTGAAATATTTCTCTGTGGTGTGTTTCCCAGGCCATTCAGCCAATGAGAACAGGGAGCCTACTGAATACCCCTGCAGGGCTCAAGCAGTACAGCCTGTGTTTCAAGCCTGGCCTCTGCGCCCAAGGAACTCACAGTAGGAGGTGCACACAAGCGCAATACAAAGTTCAACCAAGTTCTGTTTGGAGAGGAATGAGCCTTGGAAACACCGACCCAGCTCCAATGTGCCCTCATGAGATCATTAATGATAAGATAATGGAAACCGGAGCTCCCACTAGCCCCTTCCTCAGTCCTCCTGGTCCACAGGCAAAACAGGAACCAGAAACCTCAGCTTCCTCTCACAGAGTGGCTGTGGCCTGGGGGAGACAGAAATTGCTGTTGTGGCTGTCCCCAGGCCCCAGTGTCAAGACCTGAGTCACTAGAGCTTCAATTGCCCTTGCACCCTCCCTCATCCCCATTTCTGAGAGTTCCCACCTGCTACATTTTCTTCCCAGCATCCCTCACTTCCTTGGAGTTCCAAATATGCACCAGAGGCCCCTGGGAAATGCATACCCATTGCTCTCCCTGGGGCGGAGATTGCTGTGGACCTGGGGGAGGTGGGCAGGGCCTAGGTTAGCCTTACGTCAGGGAGGGGCAGGGGAAGAGGAAGTATCTTTAGGTCTTGGGGAAGACTGGCTTGTCTTGGTGGGTAGGGACAATCATTAGCTTTCTGGACACACAGAGACAAGATGGAGTTCCTCCGGCAACACCTCCCTGGGCTACATGAAGCCTTAAGGGGGGCTCTGGTGAGAGGCAGAAATGCCAGGCTTTCACCCCCATTCTTTGTAGCCTCATCGTTTCTGCTTTGAGCCTCTCAGATTCCTTTCCTAGGGCCAAACAGACTCCTCACCCAGGCTTTGCCTAGTTCCAATCCTCCACCTCCACAAATTCACCCCCACACCCTTAATCCAGGTCTTTTTGTGTTCCCTTTGGAGATTTCTCTTCTCCCTCTCAGATCCCAGAGTCCTCTTCTTTATCTAGGACTCTTCTGGCCCAGGGCCCCAAGGAAAGCGCTGGGTCTCCTCTGAATGCCTTTGCCCCCTCCCCTTTTTCTTCTAGGATTCCCTCAGCAGCTTTGTCTCCTACCTCATGGGAGATGCGGTCCCCACTGTAGAGAGGGAGGCACAGGACCTAGGAGAGGTGGCTGAAGGAAAGACAGGGAAGATTGTAGAGGAGAAAGCCCAGGAATCCCTGCACAGCCTTAGAGGTTGCCGCAGTGAGGGGGTTGGAACGCCAAGAGAGCCTGGAGAGGCAGGAGGACGTGAGGAGGACAGCTCAGCTGCAGAACAGGTCTGGGGGTGGGGAGAAGGCAGCTCCTGTGGGTTCCAAGCAGGTAGGCAGGACTCTGGGGCAGGCAGGGGCCCTGATCTGAGTATTCTCTTAGAGGCTGAGAAGACCTCTGAGGTACGGTCTGGGACTCACAGAGACAGGAGCGGTCAGGCCAAGGAAAGACAAGAATCTGAAGAGCAGGAAGTGAACAGAGGGGAGACGCTGAGAACCTGGGAACAGGAGGAGGAGGAAGAGGTCAGGGCAGGAGAGCCTGGGATGGCTGGAGGGGTGGAGTCAGAGCCACCCTGGCATAGGGAGCCCAAAGAGAAGGCCAGTATTGAGAGGGAGGAGGAGGTGGCTGGGCATTGTGGGGAGACATGGCTGGAGGCTAGGGAAGTAGTTGCAGAAGCTGAGGTATCTGGTGCCGAAGGACCTTGGAAGGTGGAAGGGGAGGTGGTGGAAGTAAGGGCTGGCCAAAGCATAGGGGTCCAAGGGACCCAGGACCCAGGGCCAGAGTCTGAAGATTGGATAACGTTGCATAAAGAGGAGGCCTGGGCAGCCTTAGTCAAGGAGGTGGACAGGACAGCCTCAGATAGGGAGGAGGCTGACCTCTCAGGAGTCGGGGAGACAGAAGATGGGCTAGTCCCAGGAGACAGGCTCTCAGAAGCTACCAGTAGTATCAGGACCCTAGAGGCCTTCAACAGAGAGCAGGAAGAGGAGCTGGATGAGAAGACAGAGGATAAAGTTCAAGCTTTCCTCAAACAGCCCTGGGCCCTGATTACTGAAGCAATAGAAGATGCAGCTGAGAGCCAGAAGGCAAAGATGGAGGCTGTGGGAGCCCCGGAGCCAAAGGTGGAGGCAGGGGAGCTCTCAGAGGGTCAGACGGATCAGTGTAGGAAAGAGGCCCAGAGCAGGCATAGCTCAGAGATCAAGGCTGATGGTGGCAGCCTGCAGGAGGCCCCAGCAGAAGAGCCTCCAGAGAAGAAAGAGAGGTGCTGGGCCCTGGAGGCTGAGCTGGCCCTGCACAAGGAGGCTGAAGGTGAGGCTGACTCAGAAGCAGCCCTGGAGGCCAGGCCTGAGGAGGAGTTCATGTGGGTAAAGGGCCAGGAGGATCAGATGAGCCAAGAAACACTGAGGGTGGAGTGGGGTGTCTCTGAAGACCGGGGGCCCGAGCTGGTGGGAGATGCCCAAGAACCAACAGGGCCACTGAGAGGACAGGGGTGTCAGGAGGAGCACAGGCCAGGTCCAAGCCTCAGCAAAGAGGAGGCAGAAGCAGGGGTGGCAGAACAGCCCCAACACATGGGGTCTGCCCCTCCAGAAGTCCTTGAGGCTGCAGATCGGAAGATCTGGTGGGGAGGGGACACAGAGAGCAAAACTACCGAGGAGGATAAAGCAGATGCTGAAGAGGTGGCTGTAGGAGGCCAGGCCCTGGAGACTGAGGCCGAAGGAGGATGGAAGTCTGAACTGCCAGAGATCCTGGTGTGTGGAGTGGAGGAGGGAGAGGACTCTGTAGTGGAGAACCAGGAGCTGCAGGCAGACCAAGGGACAGAGGCAGGGACAAGCCCGGCACTGGGAGAGTCAGAGGCCAAAGAGACCGAGAACAGTGTGACAGGGGTCACTGTGCCTTGGGAGGCAGACGGCTCACCCAGGGAAGGTGGGAGGCTGGAGGGGGCAACACTGAGGCTCCAGGCCAGAGAGGACGTGCAGATCAGCCCTTGGACTACAGAGGTGGTGGAGGCCCAGGCCATCCTGACTGGGAAAGGCCAGGAAGAGGAGGCTGGAGCAGCTTGGGGTGGAGAGGCTGGGAGAGGCTGGGACTCTGAACAGAGAGAAGAGGCTGGTGGAGCTGCAGCGCAGGCAGAGGCTGCACAGGTGCTGTTGGAAGAAGAGTCTGGAGAGTGGCATGTGAGCGAGCAGCAGGAGGACAGTGACAGGCAGCACGGGGACCGCCATCCTGAGGGAGAGGCACGGAGGCCGCTAGATGTGGACAATGTGGCAGTGACTGATGACCAGGGCACAGAGGCCGAGGGGACTGCTCGAGAAGACCTGGAGGACATCCAGGGCCAGGAGGGGCGGCCAGCACTCCACCCTCCTGTGGAGATGGCACCTGGGCCCTCTGAGACTGCGGAGGCCCTGGGAAGTGACACAGTGGACACTCACAGCAGCTGGAGTGAGGTGAGGGCTCTGGAGTGGATCAGGGAGGGACAGGACTTGGAAACCAGCACCACAGGGCTCCCTCCATGTCTCCTTTGCTGCAGGTCCTGCTCCCTGGCTCCCGCTTGGATGTCTCTGCCTTGCGAGATCGCGCGCTTCTGCAGCGAAGCTCCTGGAAGCGTCGTTCACGCCCCTCTTTCTGGAGGACACCTTCCCCTGAGAAGCAGCAGGAGGACTCTCCCAGTCCACCACCTGAGGAGATGCTGTCCACCCCTGAGCAGCAGGAAGACCTTCCCAGTCCACCTCCTAAGGAGATGCTGTCCACCCCTGAGCAGCAGGAAGACCCTCCCAGTCCACCTCCTGAGGAGATGCTGTCCACCCCTGAGCAGCAGGAAGACCCTCCCAGTCCACCACCTGAGGAGGAGCTGTCCACCCCTGAGCAGGGACCTCTTCAGCTAGAGGAAGCCCCTGAACCAAGTCCCTCACAGTCTGGAGGGTCGCCAGAGCCAGTCAAGAAAAAGTTCCGAGGACAAGGGTAAGCATCAGGCACTGAACTTTGATGGAGGAGGAGGAGGAGGAGCAGAGGGAAGCTACCAGCTCCCAGGGCCCACTCCCACAGGTCTGTTTCTCCTGCAGGTTTGGCCTGGCACACCCTGGCATGATGCAGGAGTTGCAAGCCAGGCTGGTCCAGCGGAAGCCCCAGTGACAAGAGTTGCTGTTCCTCTGGAAGCCTGTCCTGTGTGAGGCTCAGGAGCCCTACCTATGCCGGCTCTCTGCCACCTGCACCCTTCCCACCATCTAAGCCTCACTTCCTGGTGTCTCATTCACGGAGTAGACAAGACCAGAACATCCGTGAAGACCTTGGACTTTGGGGATCTGACCCTATCTAGAGCAGGCTGGTGGACCTTATGCCTCTGAAACCTGTGCTCCAGAGACTCTTGTCCTGCTCACCTCAGCCTGGCCTAGTGGCTCAGAAGACAGCACAGAGGATGGAAGAGAGGGAGTCTGTTCTCCTTAGTCTTCCCTCTGCGCCTGCGCCTCCAGAGAGCTGCATGGGGATGACCATCCTGAGGGTTGGGCACATTTCCCTTCAGCACAAAGAAAGTGGTTCACAGGCCTAGGGGCACCAGATGGAAGCTGAGGTTGAGGGGTAGCAGGCCAACAGCCTTGACTTTCCAAAATCATAGCTCAGCCCCAGAACTCTGATGGTTACAGTGGCAACTGAGCTGGTCAGTCAGAGAAGATGGACCAGAATCCTCGGATGTCGGAGCAGTGAGGGATTCTGGGTAGCCAGAGGCCACCAACTCCACTGTAGCCATGCTGCCCCTTGGGCATCAAGAACCTCTTCTGTGACAAGATGCTAAAGCAGAGAGAAGGTGAGAAGGTTTTATTAGGCACCCAACACAGTGGCCCAGCCTGAGGATGAAACAATAAATAAATCATCTGCTAAACAATAAATAAATATCCAAGAAATAAATATTTGCCATGGACTGAAGGGGCTTTAAATTATTGGGTAAGGGGTAAGGCTGCGGCTGATAGAACTTCTGCCTGGTCTGAGGCAGATGGGCTGATGGTTGTCCTTTTGGCCCAGACCGGGTCCTGAAGTCGTCAAGGGTCAGGGAAGGGGACTAGAAGTTCACTCCATCTGAACTGGGAGCCAGACCTGGGTGCCCAGCCTCGGACAGCAGCAGCAAGTCCCACACAGCCCGGGATAGGACCAGCTCCAGGGAGTGCAGCAGCTGGTAGGTGTAGAGCAGCTGAGGCCAGGACTCCTGCGCCCCTGGGAGCAGCTCCGTTCCCTCCTCCTCTTCCTCTTCTGCCTCTGCAAGGTCGAATCCTGCAGCCAGCCCCTGTGAGGAGAGACTCGGGTCAGGCTGTGGCCTGGCAGCAGTGCAGCAACTCTTCATTCCCTTCTTCAGCCCAGCTCTCCTGATGACATCAGGGACCACAAGCCTAGCACTTCCCTGGACAGCCCCTACTTTAGCCCTCCCATGATGGTGGAGTCTCTCCTATCTCACCCAACTTTGGGCTCAAGGAGATTGCAGCCACCCTGGAGGAGTTGGGGACCAGGGATTCCTCTGCCTTTAAGGATGATCTCAGGATCAGAAATGGGCAGAGGGTGACTGAGCTCTATTTCCTATGTTGCTTGCATTTTCTATTCTCCTTTTTTGATAAAATTTATATTGCCCTTTGGACTTTTTTTTAAATACAGGTTCTTCCTAGACAGTTCAGATCAGATTCATAGTGATCCTCCTGTCTCAGCACACACACACACACACACACACACACA
The DNA here is from genome assembly GCA_004027165.1 of Ctenomys sociabilis. NCBI lineage: Eukaryota > Metazoa > Chordata > Mammalia > Rodentia > Ctenomyidae > Ctenomys > Ctenomys sociabilis. The sequence goes on along the minus strand of PVKA01019558.1, from coordinate 21,598 downwards.
CACACACACACACACCCCAGCACTGGGATTACAGGCCAGTGCTGCCATGCCAGGTTCCAGGCCTACCTGACATGCAGTATCAGGGACCAAACCCCAGTCTTTGCACTTACCAGGCAGACACTTATACCCCAAGCTATCTCACCAGCCCTCTATTGCCCTTTGAAATGTTCAGGAGAATCTGGGTGAGGAGGAGAGGGAGAAGGGAACTCATTTAGCTATAGATCCTGCTGCCACCAGAGGCTGTCCTGGGTACTTCACGGTACTTTAGTTTCTTACTGAGAAGGAACCCTTAAGAGTAGGCAGAGACTTGGAGGGTAGAGCCAGAGCCTGATGCACCTACACAGACATGTGTGTGATCTTAGTGGGGGGACCTGAAAGGGCCCGGGAGCCACAGTTGCGTGAACCCCCCCTCCCCTACGAGGGCTGAAGCAGGTGGTGCTCACCTGGAAGTGGAGTTGCCGCTGCAGGTCTCGGAGATCAAGCGTCGTTGTCCACAGCTGCATCCTCTCTGAGCTGGTCCAGTGCCCCTGGCTTCCCAGCCTTCTCAGCAGGGTGTGAAAGGGCTGAAGAGTCATGGAGAGGAAGCAGAGTCTCTCTGGGTCCTATTGAAGGGGAGGAGAAGAGTCAGGAAAGATGGCCAGGCGAGCAGTGACCCCGTGAAACCCACCTTCCTCGCCATGTCCTACTCAAGGCCTAAGCTCCTCTGTCCTCGTGGTCGTTCCCAAGCCCACATCCACCCCTTCCTTCCACGCTCATCGCTCCTCCCTCCACCCGGTCCCGTCCAGTCTCTGCCCCTTCTGGTCTCCTCAGCACCTCCCCAAGTTCTCTAGCACCAATCCTGCCCTCATCACTCTGCATCAGTGCCCCCCTCCCGCACCCCACCTGGCTCCCATGCGCTTCTTCCTCTCCAACCTCTCTCCCAACACATTCCTATGCTTTTCTTTTTCATCCCTTTCTCTTCTTTCTT
>PVKA01019558.1:0-20531 GCA_004027165.1 Ctenomys sociabilis | reverse complement strand
CTTCATCTCTGGCTCCTTCTTCGTCCGTATTCAGACTCATCCTCACATCTTTGCACCCCCTCCAGCTGTGCCCCGCCCCCGCTCCATTCTCTACTTGATTCTCCCATCCCCATCCCCAAGCCCCTTCTCATCCTGCCTGTCGCACTTCCCATCTTTGACGCCATCTCTGCTCCTTTATGCACCTCCATTTTTTCGTATCCCACCTCCTGCCTGGCCCAGCGTCCCTTACCTCCTTCCTGACCCCGTTTTGGAATCCCACCTTCCTTATATTCCGTCTCATATGCAGCCCCATTCGCACACCATCCCCAAGTTGCCGTCCTTTCCATTGCCCACTGGCTCCCGCCCATTGCCCACGTCCCAGCCGGCTCCTTAGCTCCCTGTCACTCACAGAGAGGCGGCGCCAGGCCTGGAAGGTCAGGGACACGTTGGGGAGCTGCAGCTGAGAGGGCAGGAGATCCAGGTGCACTCCAGGCAGGTGTGATTCAGCCTGAGGGGCATGAGGAATGTTATGGGGTGGGATGGGGGAGGAGTCAGGGTTGGGGGCTCCCCATGCCGGGACTCACAAAGTGGTGGGCCTGGGCTTGAACCTCCGCAAGCAGCTTCCTGGCAAGATGCAGGCTGATTGTGAACTCTGTGTGCAGCCCCTGCACACTCAGGGTGGGCCTCCCTGGTGGCCTTGGGAATCCCCAGACACTGGCTTGTACCAGGAGCAAGGTGCGTAGCAGCAGGCTGAGCTCTGGCAAGAGGAGGAGGGGAAGAGGCAGAGGGCTTCAGCCCAAAGCACGCCTGTAAACCCAGCACTTGGGAGACTGAGGCAGGATTGCTGTGAGGGTGAGTGTGAAACCGGCCTGGGCTACACAGTGAGCTGGAGGCCAGCCTGCAATAGTAAAACTCTGTCTTAAAAAAGAAAGAAAAGAAAACCAAAGAAAGACAGAAATGAGGAGAGCATGAGAAACATTCTGGAAAGGAAGGAGCTGGGTGTGATGGTGCACACCTATAATGGCAGCACTTGGGAGGCTGAGGCAGGAGGATCATTGCAAGTTAGAGACCAGCCTGGGCTGCAACATGAGCTCAAGGCTACTCTGAACTACACAGTGAGAACTTGTGTCAAAAAGAAAAGAAATAAAAACAATCCTGGAGAGGGAAGGTGATTTGTCCTCCCCAAGCCTGGGCCGTACATAAGCTTTATGCAGTCACTTTCGCGGGCATCTTCAAAGTGCCACTTCAGAATAGTGATGGAGGCCACCTCTGGACAAAGTGCTCACCTTCTCAGGCAGAGCTGCAGCTGGCTCCAGATCCCTATAACTCACTGGGCCACGTGCCTGTTCAGTGCACATCTTGAACAACAATACACACAGCTGCCTATTCTTTTTTCTCCCCATTTTTCAGAAGAGGAAAGTGGGGCTCAGGGAAGTGGCCAGCCAGACCATCTAGTGACAGAGGCCATGTGCTCTCCTCAGGACACTCAGAGGTGGCAGCCACTTGTTCCAGGGATGTGTTGGACTCAGCCAGACCACTCTGATGCTTTGAACTGGCCCCCCAGGGCCCAGGGGCAGCCTGGCCCATAGGCCCAACCTTCTCTAAGGCAGGTGGCTCAGACTGCCCTGGGACCTCTGGGACAAATCCCACAGTGTAGCAGTGGGAGGTGGGCCACCCAGAAGGGAGGACGCCTGGTCTGCCAGGCAGAAGCTCTGTTCCTTATCTTGGTCTTCCCTGAGCAAGTGCCTCTTATCTCTGCACCTCAGGCCCCATCTATAAATGGGGGACTATTTTGTTCATTTGTTTTTTGAGACAGGGTCTCACTATGTAGCTCAGGCTGGTCTCCAACTCACAATAATACTCCTGACTCAGCCTCCTGAGTGCTGGGATTACAGGCATGCGCCACCACACCCAGCTTAGACTGCCTAACTTGAGAGTGCCTCAAGCCCTCTGTTTTCCTGGAAAAAGGAAAGAGGGGATGGGGCTGCCAGCTCTGGGAAGTGAGCAGTGTTCAGTGGTTTCTTCCTCAGAGTGGTGAAGAAATCTAGCAATCACGGACATTACACAATTCTCCTCGAAACCCAAAGCAAAACTGGCCCCCCAAGCCCCTCTGACTCTCCTCCCCTCCAGGCCCTTCCTTCCTTGTCCATTCATGATCTCTTGTCACCTGAAGTCCCCAAAGTGGCCCACAGCAGAGGTAAAGGGGAGCTTCTGGGGGCAGACGCTGTCCCCATGGATCTCGACAGGGAGTGGGCAGTGCCGAAGGTCTCCTGGGTTCAGGTACTTGGCTTGGAAGCCACTGTGACTCTCTGGCACCCGCAGACAGGGCAGAGCAGGAACGTCCCCAGCTGTGCTGGGGCAGGTAGCGCTCACCAGGCTCTGGTGAGCGCTACCCATCTGATGGAGCTGTGCAGCCCCCTAGCCCCCGCTTCCTTGCCCAAAGCCTGGGGGCTAGGTCCTCCCTACTCCTGTAGCCTATCTTAGTTCCCAGCCCTGGTCTTTGAGGGTCCATCCTCACCCTTGGCCCTGGGCCCTACCCACTCCTGTACCTGCCCTGCCACCGGCACGGGGTCCAGTCCCAAGTACTTCAGCCACCAGCTGCTGGTTAGGCTCCTTCCAAATTTCAAACAAAAGACCCTTGACTCAGTTAAGGAAGGACTGGCTCCGTGGCCTCAGACTCGACTTGTGCCGCATCCTGCGGCTCCTCCTCTAGCTGACCTTTGTCTCAGTCTCAGCCACGCGGTCCGGTCTGCAGTCATTCTCTCCAGACCCTTCACTTAGTCCTGGTCCAGCTCAGCTCACAGGTCCAGCCCTCCCCACTCACACCACCCCCTGCCAGCCCAGCCCAACGCTGCTCTCCTTGCCCCGCTTCCAGCAGCCACAGATTCTCTGTCTTGGCCAGGCTGCCACCCCAGCCACACCAGTGCAGCGTTCCCATCCTCTGCCCAGGCTCTGCCAAGTCTCCCAGCTTCCACCCAGCCCTGGCCTCTGACTCACGCCAACCAAGGTCGCCTGCTGTCTGGCCCATGTCAGGGCCCAGCCTGCTCTTCCAGCCATCTCCCGGGGAAGGCGAGTCTTATACTGGGGGCTGCACCCGGTTCCACTTTCCTTCCTACTTGTACTTTCAGCTTTGTATTCAATCAGTCTTCCTTCTTGCTAAAATGGGGAAATGTAGTTTCCCTTCCTGGGGGGGGGGGGTGGTGATGGGGGTGTGGTGGGAGGCTGGGGTGTCGGTCAATCTGAGCTCCTGACTGGATGCCCAGCGCTCCCTCCACTCCTCAGTCTTGGGGAAGCCATCCAGCTCTGTCCCTAGTGTCCCAGATGCTCAGCCCCTCTTGCTTTTCACTCAGTCACCATCATCCATCTAAGAGCATCACCAGTCTACTGTCCCTTGCAAGATGGATGGCCAGGTAAGGGGATTGCCCACCCGGGAGGCCTGGGGTTTTGAGTCATCTTCACTATCTTCGGGTTTACCAGATGCCTGGCAGGGGGTGTGGCGAGAGGGAAGTCAGAGCTCCATGGTGACTAGCGTGAGTCCTTGAGTGGGGCTGGCAGGGGTGCCATGTCACAGCTGGCAGTGGAGCTCTCCAGGGTGGCGAAGACGAGGCCCAAGACTCCATCGGGGCCAAGGGCTGTGATTTTGGCAGCATTACAGGATTAGAGCTCCATCCATATCCAGGTTCAGGACTTGATGTAGGACTGGACCCAGAGCATCACCTGGAGCCAGTAACCCTACTAGGTCTATTTGGGGTCAGAGGTGTCCATGACCTGAGCTTCTGTTTGTGGTTGGCCAGGGTTAGGCTTAGAGCATCTGGCGCCCAGGTTCAGACTGAGGCTGTGATCACGTGCTGGGACAGGGACTCAGGTACTGGTCAGGATCGAGGCTCCCCCATCTGTGGCTGAGCTGGGGCTTGCGGGGTTAGGATCTGAGCTCAGCCAGGACCCACAGCAGCCCCGTGCTTCTGCCGGGCTGGCAGCCCTCCGTGAGGGCTGGGCGCCCAAGGACCCTTCCAGCTCAGCCCCGCCCTCGGCCACACGGTGGATTTCCCATCTTCAGGGAGAGGATGGGAGTTTCTCGCTCTTCCCCAAGGCTTAGTAGTGCCACTTTCCTTTTGGGACTTGTGGGGTTTTCCTGCTGGGTCTCTGCGAAGAGACAGAAACCAAGGGGGCTTCCCCTTCTTGTACCTCGCTCCTCAGTCCCGCCCGCGTGCTACCAGTAGGGTTGCCAGGCAAGTTAAGTATCAGGTGCTGCCTGGAGCGACCGCGGAGGGGAGGCCAAGGGGAGCTGCTTTCCTTCGCAATCATCCGGCGCTGGCAGCTCACTTCTCCACTTCCCTTGCGGCTGAGGCTCCCCACTGTGTGTGTCTAGGGGAGGTGTCTCGTATATCCCAAGACCAATGGTGAGGACAGGCAGAGTCTGATCTCTCATGTACCCCAACTCTGCTCTCTCCCCAGAGGCCACCCTTCTGCTTGCTCCACTGCCCCTCCCCCTGCCATCGCCCCAAAACTGACCTCTCCATTCCTGAACCAACTCTCCCTGTCTCTGACCACAACCCACTGGATCTCTCAACTTTCTCTTGCGGCTCCCCCAAAACTTCCATTCTGGGGCCCCCTCTGCCTTTCAAGGGCTACAGCTGATCCTTCGACCCCCGCCTCCATTCCAGAGCGCGTGAGGGCTGCTTCGTGGTTTCTTGCCTCTGTACAAGCTGTTCTCTCTGCAGAAAGCTCGCCCCTACCTGCCTTCTGAGGCTGTCCCTCTCTTCCACCTCCCCTGAACCCGTACTCTTGTCACTTTTGAATCATTTGTCCCTTCCAGCCACAAACCTTGTTTCAAATGGAGTTCTCACATTTTTGTATGTTACTTGCTCTATAGACAAGCCCATTCATGCCTCAGGGCCTTTGCCTCTGCTTCCTTCTTTCTAGAACATTCCCTCACATGTCTGTAAAGTTCATTCTGTCCTTAAGCTCTCTGCTTGGGGGACTGGGGATGTAGCTCACCTGCCTGGCAAGTGTGAGGCCCTGAGTTTGATTCTCAGTACCAAAATCAGAAGAGATCTCTGCTCGAACATCAGCTTCCCTGAGCACTCAATGAAGAAATGCAGCCCTGCCCCAGCCCTTGCAATCCCTACCCTGCATTATTTTGCTGCTGAGACATTCATCTATCTTTGTCTGGGCATTACAGCATAGGTTCCCCAAGGGTGAGAAGTTTGCCGGCCACATCTCCAGTAGCCAACAATAGGAGGATCTTGATCACTCGTGAACAACACAAGGACCTGACCCAGGTTCTGCGCATGATCATAACTGGTGACACGTGAATTGCCTGGAAGGCTGTGACAGGCCTCAGCCCTGAGGTCACTGTCAGCCTTCTGCTGCTCCTGGGGACCAGCGGCATGCTCCAGGGATGCAAAGGGGGTCCCTATGCTGCTGGGCTTAGCCTTAGGATGGAAACCACAGGGCGCCACAGGGGGTGCTCAGAGGAGGGTCCACCATCTCCATATCTGTTTCCATGCTCAGGTCTCAGTGGGTGGGCTGCGGTTTGGGTAGGAGCCAGTGGGAAATGGAAGGGATGTGGTAAAGGGTTGGAATGAGTAGAAAGGAAACGAGGAACCCAGGGCTGTGGACTCCAGCCTGTAGCTAGCCTCATGCTGACCTCAGGTGAGTCACTGGCTGGCTCGGTTTCCTTAGTGAAACATGACAGTGATTTTAAAGGGCTGTCACAATTATGTAAGGAAATTAAAACCAGGGTGTTTTAATTTTTTTGTTAAGAGGTTTCCAGGATCCTTTCCTTTTTCCTTTCTTTCCTAAGAATTGAACTCAGGACCTTTACATTGAGCTACATCCCCAGCTACAGGTTTGTGCCACCATGCCTGGACTTGGTCATGGCTCAGCACACCCCGGGGGCAGGACCAGAATGCAGGACTGGGGATCGAACCCTGGTCCCTGCACTTACCAAAGCAGGTGCTTAGTCAGCTGAGCTATCTCACTGCCCCTCCCCCTGGTCCTTTTTAATTTTTTATTTTGAGGCAAGATCTTGCTTTGAATTTGTGATCCCCCTGCCTCTGCCTCCCAGAGGTCTGGATACAGGCAGCCTGGCTAAATTTCTGGTTCTTTTCAGGGTCCACTTGGTACTATAGGGGCTTGGTGGGAATCCCAACCTTGAGGGCAGCAAATGGTTGCTTTAGACATGACTCTAGGATGCCCCTAGGAGGGGGAGGCCTTGCTTAAGGCATGCAGCAGATCCACAGCAACATGAAACCAGTTGCCAGCTGGGGCTAGAGAGGAATTCCTGTCAGCACCATGACTTGGAATTAAGCCATTGGTGAGGTCAAGATGGCCCTTGGTGAGGTGAGGAAGGCCGTTGGTGAGGTGAAGAAGGCCCTTGTTGAGGTCAAGAAGGCCATTGGTGAGGTCGGGAAGGCCCTTGTGGAGGTCAAGAAGGCCCTTAGTGAGGTGAGGAAGGCCTTTGGTGAGATCAGGAAGGCCCTTGGTGAGGTCAGGATGGCCCTTGGTGAGGTCAGGATGGCCTTTGGTAAAGGAGTAAAGCTGGGGAAAGGCAAGGAGGCTGCACCTCAGCTGTGTAGGTGGTGAGACACAAGCTAAGATGGCTCCTTCCCCAGGTCAGGGGAGGTAGGCAATTTCCTCAGTCCTTGGTACCCACATGCCTCACACGATGATGCCACCCTAAGTAGGCCCAGTGTCTGCCAGCTTGCTGGCTTCTTCTCTGCCTCTTCTTCCCTCCCCCTTTCTCCCCCTCACTCCTTGCCCCTCCACCGGTTCAGTGCTGGGAGGAGAAGCCAGGGCATTGGGCATGACCTGAAAGTCACACCACAGAGCTGCAACCCGGTGGGGCCAGATGCTGCCTGCAGCCTGTGCAACAGCACTGGGGGCTGCAGCCTCCTCCTGTTCACTTCAGGGGCTGTCCTGGGGACCAAGGGGAAAGGGCTTCCTTTCCCTGGGTTATAAAAGGACACAGTGTACCCTGTACTCGGCCCTAGCAAGGTACCCAGGGAGGCCTGAGAGTCAGCGCGGTGCTATTTGCATGGTCCAGAGTTTTGCCCTGGGTGTGCTCTCTGGAAATATACGGGAATGCGGGGTTAGGGAAATAGGGTGGAGGGGAAAGGAGAGAGGATGGGAAACCAGTCTGTTGAGGAGGAAAGGGCTCACGGAGGAAAAACACCAGCCCCTGTGATGAAAAGTCCCAGTTCGAGTCCCGACACCACTCTGCCCTTTCCTGCTTGTGCGCCATTGGACAAGCAAGGGGCAACCTCTATGCTCTGGCTTCCTCATCTGACAAGTAAGGTCTACAGCTTGGCCCTGCCCACCTCCCAGCTGGGACAGGAAGATGAGCTTGGGAGAGGTCAGAGCCAGGGTCCCGGCTTGGAGGTCAGGCAGACTGACTTGCTTTGCTCCCCCGTCAGAGCTTCAGCTTCTCCCCATGTGACCCTAATTAAGGTGCTGGATCTTTCTGAACTAGACTCATAAGCCAGGGCAGAGTGGAGGCCGCGGGTACCACTTGGACAAGATCCCTGTGACAATCATCTATGTAAAACAGCCCTGCTGCTGTATGGCTGTGTGACCTTTGGGGAGTTATTTTACCTTTCTGTGCCTCAGTTTTATCTTTACATGAGGAAAAGAAAACAAACTCAGCTGGGCATGGTGGCTCAAGCCTGTCATCCCAGCATTAGCAAGGCTGAAGCCGGAGAATTCCTAGGACTTCAAGGCCAGCTCAGATTGCATAATGAATCAAAGGCCAGCCTGGGCTACACAGCAAGATAAACAAGAAAACAGCTCCTGTGACTGCTGGCAGATTCAGCCAGCCACTGAGTGTGAAGCATTTAGGAAAGGACTGCGTGCGGTAAGACTGTGCTTCAGCCATTAGCAGTAGCGTGGGCTCTGCCCCGTAGAAAGTTCTTGGGAGATGTCAGTAGTCATAACAGGGCTGAAAGAAGACTGAGGGAGACACTCGAGGAAAGCTGGCAATCGGAGCTTACACACGGGAGTAGGTACAAATCAGGGAAAGGAAGCTGAGGCAGAGGGGGCCTGATGACCTAAAGGCTTAAGTCACCTCAGGAGCCAGCCTGACAGACCCTGAGCCAGGGTGTGGACAGCTTTAGATCTGGAGCCCCCCCTCCCTCACCACACACACGCAGTGGACCTGGCTTCTAGGTCAGATGGGCTGGGATGTCCCCCAGGGACCCCCATACTCAGGGGCCTGCCTGTGCACATGTCAGCAGGTCCTCTCCATGCAGAGGACACCAAATGAACTCCTGACAGACCCTGCCAGGTGAACGGATGCAGGCAGGCCCTGGGCAGAAACACCAGCAGCCCCAAGTCTCCAGGCTGACTCTGGGTCCTGTGCTCCTTGTAGGACTCTCGCCTGGCTGTCCCCACCTTGGGGTGGTCACCTCTAGCTGCCATGTCTTGGGTTCCCCTGCCCACTGGCTGTGTGGAGTCTCAGATGAGTAGACAGGTCACTGCCCAGAAAGGGGACATATTGGCCATACATGCTCACCACTGCTAACAACTGTATGCCCTGGCAGACTGGCACCTAAGGGTCTGTACAACTTGTACACTCTGCCTGGCCACTCCCCTTCCTCAGGCCCCAGAGGTGGTCCTAGGTCCTAACAGCCTATCAGTACATTCCCATGGCTCCCCATTCTACTCTGAGTAGAAACAAAATCCCCCATGATGTCCTCTCAGGTTCCCCCCAGAGCCTCTCTGACTTCTCTCTTTCTCTCTGTGACCCCCGGGCTGCATGGCTGACCACAGTCCTACAGGACCTTGGCACATTGTTCCTGCTGTTCAAAACACTCTTCCTGGACTCTCCATAGAACTGGCTCCTCTTCCCTCCTCCAGATCTTATGTGCTGATAAACATCTTTGTCCCTCTGTGCCTCTGAAGCCTGTCTCACCCCATGCCCACCTACACAAACACCTTGTGTAAAACACTAAGACTTGTGTGTTAGTTTCACAGCCTCTCAATTTTTCTTCACATTATGGGTCATGCTTCAGGCCCCTGAGCCTGAGCTCAAGCGTTCTAGAAACTGGAAAATGGTATTAGTACAGGTTGTATGTCACTGATCCAAGATACTGGACTGCTAAATGGTGGCGCATGTAACCCTAGCACTTGGAAGACTGAGGCAGGAGGATCTCTGTGAGTTCAAGACCAGCCTGGGCTACAAAGTGAGCTCAAGGCCAGCTTGAACTGCAGAGCGGGACCCTGTCTCAAAAAAGACAAGAAAGAAAGAAAGGAAGAAAGGAAGGCAGAAAGAAAGAAAGAAAGAAAGAAAGAAAGAAAGAAAGAAAGAAAGAAAGAAAGAAAGAAAGAGAAAAAAAGAAAGAAAGAAGAAAAAAAGAAAGCAAGCAAGCAGCTAGTGTGTCGTTCAGTGGAACAGTTCAGGGATGGGCATGTGACACACAGAGAGTCATTCCTGGCAGGAAAGAGGCCCCTCTCTCTGTAGAGGTTGCTCAACTGGCAGGAGTATATGAACCTGAAGCTGTTGGGAAAGACCTTCCCTCAGTCTGCAGCCATACACGGGAAAGCAGAGCCAGAGGTGAAGAGAGAAACAAGAACCTGGATTGTTGTTTACTCTAAGCTCCTAGAACCAGCCATTCTTGAAACAATAACTTCTGAAATTGTTTCCTCTCTCTATTTGAGAAACTTCCCTGCCCTTCTAAATTGATTTTCCAATGTGAAAAATCATCATGGCCTATGCCAGGCATGGTGGTATGTACCTATAATCCCAGCAATCTGAGAGGTTGAAGCAGAAGAGGTTTGAGCCCAGCCTGGGCAACATAGCAATTTAGTGAGACCCCATTCTAAAATACAAAATAGCAGGCCAGCCAGATAGCTCAGCAGACTAAAGCACCTGCTAAGCAGAGCACAGCAGCCAGGGTTCAATCCCTGGTGTGCTGTGCCAGCCCCACCCCTGGGGCATGCTGAGACTGCGTTTGAGACTGGGTTTGGTGTTGCACATCTGTAATCCCAGTGCTTGGGAGGCTGAAAGCAGGAGGGTCACTGGAGTCCAGTCTGCATAGTGAGACCCTATGCAGACCTTGTATCCCCTGTACTAAATGCATTAAACAAAAAACAAACATGTATCAAAAAAGAATTGGGGGTGTAGCTCAGTACAAAAGACTTGAGTTCAATCCTTAGTCCTGCAAGACACAAACTAATATTAAACAAAAATCAATGTGAAGGGCCTGCTCAGTGGTACAGTAGTACTTGCTTGGCAAGTGCAAGGTCCTGAGTTCTATACCTGATACCAAACATAAATAAATAAAGTATCATGTAGTAGAAAGCACACTGCTAGAAGCCAGTGGAGAGACTCTGTTTTAATAATTAACCGAAGTCCCTGTGGGGGATGCCAACTGGTGGTCAACTTGTAACACCCAGCTGAACTGCAGCAGCCTGGTGATGGGTGTGGGAGGCCCAGCTCAGAGTTGTTGCCAGCAGCATAAGAGGCAGAACTGGAGGAGAAGGAGGAGGAGGAGGAGGAGGAGGAGGAGGAGGAGGAGGAGGAGGAGGAGGAGGAGAGAAACTGTTGGGAGGCTGCTGGTTCTCTTCCAGAGCTTGTCCTGCTGGCTTTCCTGATGAACTCAGCTTTCCCCATCCTCGAGGAGCTTGGGACCTCTCTGTCACTGAAGAGTGCTGTGGTATTTATCAGTGGAGCTCTGGCTCTTCGAGCATCGCTTCCTGGCTCCAGTGCAGACCCCTCAGCCTGCTGGCACGGCCCTTCTTCCCACTGCCATGGACTTTCTTGCCTCCACCACTGACCTTGGGGCCTTCCCAGCACAGATGCACGAAACAGGCCCACATGAAACACTGTCACAGGCTCTAGGTCTTTGCCTGGACTCACACAGGACATTGCCGTGGGATACAGGCCCTCAGCTGGACTCTTTGGCCTTTAGGGTGTGGACAGATGTTCTGCATTCTTCGTGTAAGATTCTCTTGGTGACTATTATAAAATACTTCTATAAACTATGTGTCATGTATTGAATTGTTCCCCCTTGCAAAACCCAAGCCACAACAATACCTGAAGCTGCTTCATTAAAAAAATATTTTTGAGTATATATCAATTTATTTTTGTTTTTGTTTTAGTTTTTGCCCTCATAGAACTTTTTTTCTGTTAGGATTTTCCAAAAACAAACCAACAAACAGTTATCCAAACATTGAAGAGTAACCAAACTCATTAAAAACATTAGAGAGTAAACATTGCAAGAGTTAAGGCTTACATAAAACTTGCAAACAAATACTTTAAAGTTTGAGAATATAATAATTACATATGATTTAGGTTAATACATACATTTTATATGTTAATTTTCAGATATTTATTATCTCTCAAAAGTTCCATTTAAGTTGTCTTATAGATAAGTGGGGACACTCGTTATTAACCCAAATTTTTGGTTTGTTTGTTTGAGATAGGATCTCACCATGTAGTTCGGGCGGCCCTTGAACTATGTAACCCAGGCTGGTCTGGAATTCCCAATGATCTTCCTGCCTTAGCCTCCCAAGTGCTAGGATTACAGTTGTGCACCACCGTGCCCAGCTCATATATGGTTTAACAGTGAGCTAATTTAAATTGATTAGTAAGATAAAAGTGAAGGCAAACCCAGTAAGGCACAGGGGACCGCAGTTCTATCCTCAGCTCCCCATGCCTCACCAGACCTGCCTTAAGGCAGCCTGAGCCAGCCTCCCTCCCACCCCAGCAAAAAAATCCTTCTCCTCTGTAATCCCAGTGCTGGGGAGACTGAAAATAGGAGGATCACTATGAGTCCAAGTTGCATAGTGAGACCCTGTAATAACCAAATAAATAAATAAATAAAGATAGTTTATTGTGTACTGTCACATGGTGTCCCTATTCAGAAACTTTGTGGAGGTTTATAGATTTTTTTCTTCAAAACAAGTAACTTTCAAAAATATGATGATCTCTGAATGACCATGCATAATAATTTAAAAATCTGGGGGCTTGTGGGATTTTGGATTTTATACTGAAGACATGTTTTAAAGACGCATTCAGGGACAGGGATATAGCTCAGTGACATAAACACTTGCCTAGCGAGCACAAGGTCCTGAGTTCAATTCCTGGTATGAGAAAGAGAGAGAGAGAGAGAGAGAGAGAGAGAGAGAGAGAGAGAGAGAGAGAGAGAGAGAGAGAGATCCAGGATACTCTCATAGGGTACTTAAAACTAGCGTACATAATTTGAGTATAAACCTTTATTTATTCAATTCATTAAACTATATATTTTCAAAATATCTGTGCTGGGGACTGGGGTGCACTCTGTGGTTAAACTGCTTGCCTAGCATCTATGAAGCTCAGAGGTCTATCCACAGCACTGTGTAAACAAACAAAATAGAGGGCTGGGCAGATAGCTTGGCTGGCAAGCACAAGGACTGGGGTTCGATCCCCAGTCCCACAGGCTGAGCCAGCTCTGGAATCCTGGGCACGCCCTGCCAGCCACCGAAGCCAGGCGTGGTAGTGAGATCCTATGCCAAATAAATAAATAAAAGATTTCTTTTTCTCATTAAACCTCATTTTAATGGGTCTCAAAATTCTGTGACAGATTTTTGGTCAAGTTGTTTCCATTCAAAAGTATTGATTTTAAAAACTAGTAACTTAAAAACCGCCACACACACACACAAATGGTCCGGACAACATTCAATGCACTGTTATCATTAACCAGTCTTAAAAGATGGTTTAAAAAAAATTAAAAATATACAACGTCTGGCCAAATAGCTCAGCAGATTAAAGCGCCTGCAAGCAGGTGCAGGGGCCTGCTGTGCCGGCCCCATCCCTGGGGTGCGCTGAGAGGGCAACTGAGGTGGATTTTTTTGTTTGTTTGTTTTGAGTGGGGGAGCTGACTCACAATGCCCTAAGGGCAGCTCTGGTGAGGCATGAGGATCTCGGGACTGAACCTCAGCATCCTGAGCCTGACTGCTTTGCTTAAGCAGGCACTTAAACAACTGAGCTAATGGGCTGGCCCCCTGAGAAGGCAACCGAGAGACTGAGACTGGGCATGGTGGTGCGCACCTCAATTCCAGCTCTTGGGAAGCTGTAAACAGACGGATAACTATATAGTAGTGAGACCCTGAACACCCTGTAGACCATTCCCTAAAATACTGAAAAATAAAAAATAAGAAGAAAAAGACACTCCTCTTGGTCACCTTAAGCCTGTTATCCGTGTGACCTGCCTCTCTGCTGTCCATTCCTTGATGGACCATGAAGATAGACACCGAGGAAGTTGCTGCCCCTTTGGTACTGACCTGGATGATTTACAAGTGAATAGAATAAACATTCGCGGTCCATTTTGGTTGAAGACACAGAAGCCACGTTTTCTTAGTGTCATTACCACTGCAAGAAGAAAATCAAGGTCCTAACAAGTTTTTTTCCTAGATTGTATTAAGCAATTAATGTAGCTTAATCATACCCTATTTGTCTTCTAGGTTAACTGAGTAAGATGAAAAGTGTTGTGGTTATTTTCTCTGGTTGCTGGCACAAATACCTGACACCCAGATTAAAGAGGGAAAGATTTATTTAGCTCGCAGTTAGTGAAGGTTTCCGTCCATGCTCAGCTGTCTCCTAGGCACAGTGGCACAGGGCAGACGGCTGCTGTTCATGGGGGCAGAAAACAGCAAAGAGCGAAGGAGCTGCAGCTGCGGCAGCCAGCAGGCCTCTTTTCCTTCCTTATATTGCATGCAGATGTCATAGTTTGCGGGCTTCAAAGGGGGAACAATACTACACAGGACACATTTTATAAGATTATTTTATAATGAATTACCCAAAGAATCATATATAAAGAGTGCAGGAAATCTGTCTAAACACTATAGACCAACGAGGCCTTGCCAGTGAGCTCAGTTGTTGGGCAAACTCAATCAGGCATAGGGGACTGCAGTTCGATCCCCAGCCCCTCATGCAGCACAGACCCACACTTAAGGCAGCCTGTGCCAGCCAAAAAAAAAAAAAAAAAAATCCTTCTCAAGTTTTGGGGGGCTGGGGAGATAGCTCAGTGGAATTTCTTGCCTGGCAAGCTCAAGGACCTGAGTTCAATCCCTGGTACCACACACACACAAAAACAAACAGACCAGCAAACAAACAAAAAACCTAAAGACCAAGGAATCCAGCTGAGGGTCTGGGTCCTATGGTAATGTTCTGCATGAATCCTGTTGAAGACCTGGAGTCCATGTAAATGTTTTCTACAAGTCCAATTTCATCCCTAGCACCCATGACAATGTCTCGTGCAGCCTCGTTTCATAGATATGTGCAGGGAAAGCCCACAGGTCAGTGGTGGAAGCTAGAAACTCTATGCCAGAGGGATGAAGGGTCTGTGCCAGCAGCTGAGGGGTCTGCGCTGGAGCCAGGAAGCAATGCTCAAGGTAAGCACCAGAGCCCCCCAAAATGTACCACAGCTGTCCTCAGCAACAGTGAGGTCCTGAGCTCCTCCAAGGATGAGGAAAGCCGAGTTCCCATCAGGAAAAGCAATGTGACCAGCTCCTCCAGGAGGCTGAGCTGCGCACCATCTTCCCCTCCAGAGCCAGGAGGTGATGCTCAAGATGAGGGCCAGAGCTCCACCCAAGAACTATAGCTATTCTGACAATAAAGTCCTAAGCTCCTCCTTCAAGGAGAACAAGCAAGGCCAGCATGGCGAGGTGCTCCAGCAGCGCCCGAGAGAGCCAGCAGCTCCCCACTTCCCCAACAGCCTCCCAACAGCCTCTCTAGTTCTTCCTCTTGCAATGCTGGCAACAACCCGCAGCTGGGCCTCCCATACCCAGCGCCACATGGGTTCAGTTCAGCTGGGTGTACAAGTTGACTGCAGGTTGGCAGTGCACTCTAGCAGCTGCCTTCCCCTGAGTGGGGGCAGCGATCACACCCATAATCCCAGCATTGGACCTTGAGTCATCACAGGATCCAGAAGCCCACCCTCATGTCAGCGTGAGGGGAGGTCTAGACACAAACTTTAACAAAAGGGAATTGTTTTTCTTTGAAGCAAGTGGGATCTGCATATACATGATTTGAAAATAATTTAGCATTTACTTCTATAGACATCTATATTGTAATATGATTATTTATTTTTGTCTTTTTTGATACAGGGTGTTACTATGCAGCTCAGGCTGGCCTTGAGCTCATTTTGTAGCCCAGGCTGGTCTCCAACTCACAACGATCCTCTTGCCGCAGCCTCCTGAGTGCTGAGATTGCAGTCATGCACAACCATGCTTGGCAATATGCTATTCTATACTAAAACAAGAATTTAAATATATGTTGGAGAAAAAAAAAACCCTAATGGTATTAGTACAATGTCATCATAAATGTTACAGTAGAACACTATGTTTATCTCTCTTTTTTTTTTTTTTTTTTGGTACTGGGAATCAAACTCAGGACCTTGTGTTTGTCAGACAGGTACTGCACTACACCCTGGCTTGTTATGTTTGCTCTTGACTTTAAATTTTCCTTATAGCTATTTTTTTTTTTTTTTTTTTTTTTTTTTTTTTTTTTTTTTTTTTTTTTTTTTTTTTTTTTTTTTTTTTTTTTTTTTTTTTTTTTGCAGAACTGGGGATTGAACTCAGGTCTTTGTGCTTGCCGGAGAAGTGCTTATTCCATTGAGCCATAGCCCTGGTCCCTTAAAATTTCCTTTTAAAACTTTATAACTGTTCTGTAACATGCTATAAAAATATGACTTTTATAAGACAAACAACATATTGAGACAAGAGGCCGTCACCTGTAATGTGTCACCCTGGTGATCACTCCTGTCACTGCACCTAGAGATTCGGGGAGGCAGCTGGGCTGAGCAAGGTGTACAGCCTTTAAATTCCAAAGGTCTGATTAATCGGGGCTGCCGCGTGCCACGCCCTGTGTGCCACGCTTGTGCTCCGCTGTCAGCCCCGTGCCGGTTTTCCTGTCGGTGTCCTGTCTTTCGTCAGCAGAGTCGCCCTGAGTACAGCTTCTCATGCCCGGCATTAGGCATAGCTGCTCGCCATTTGCTACTGGGTGCGTATGTGACAGTTCTTTGCCACTATACACAAGAGCCTGGACTATTCCTGCCCGTTTCCTAGTCGCAGAATATGTGACACTGACCCCTAATGCTACTGGTGACCATGATTACTTTTTTAAATGTATCTGGTACAGGGTCTCACTGTGCAGCTTGGACTCAGAATGAACCTCCTGTTTTCAGCCTCCCCAGCGCTGGGATTACAGGCGTGTGCCACCGTGCCCAGACTTGGTGGCTGGCCCAGCACGCCTGGACTCCATGGCAGGCTCAGTGTGCCCAGGGAGGCAGGGCCAGCATAGCATGTGGTGCCAGGGATTGAACCCCAACCCCTGAGCTTGCCTAAGCAGGAGCTTAGTATGTTGACTTATCTTGCTGGCTCTGACCGTGATCAACTAAAATGGCAGCTGCTCTCAGTCATACTTTATACTTTCAAAGTTTCCACTACTCAAAAATGATTATAAGCCGGGCGTGGTGGCGCATGCCTGTAATCCCAGCACTAGGGAGGCTGAGGCAGGAGGATTGTTGTGAGTTCGAGACCAGCCTGAGCTACAAAGTGAGCTTAAGGCCAGCCTGAACTGCACAGTGAGACCCTGTCTCAAAAAAGACAAAAAAAAAAAAAAAAAAAAAAATTATAATAGTTAAAACTAAATCCTGTCATTCCCATTTCAAAATTGGTGCACCTGTCCTTCCTGGTGTTCAACAATCGAGTCTTAAAAAAAAAAGCTAGGTTGGAGGAACTACAACAATCAATCGATCAATCCAGAAAATTGAAAAAAAAAATATTTAAAAAGGTAACCAGGCTAAGAGGACACCCAATAGTTTGGCCTTAGCTCTTCAAGGTCAGCCAGGACTCGGGGCATGATAGGGCTCCTCTAAAAGGATCCTAAGCCAGGCATGAAAGCACACATTTGTAATGCCAGCACTTGGCAGGCTGAGGAATCTCTGTGAATTCAAGGCCAGACTGAACTACCCAAGGAAAGAGATTGTTGAATCCCAGAGGCAAGTACCAACCAATATACATTATGCTAAAAAGGTCACTCACTAATGGGCCCAGGAGATAGCTCAGTGACACAAGTGCCTGCCTAGCGAAGGTCCCTAGTGCCAACCAGATAACTCAGTGGAGTACAGCACCTGCTTTGGCAGAGCGGCTGGGATTCGATCCCCTGTGTGTAAGGAAAAAAAAAAAAAAACATTTATTTAACGTATTTAATACTATGGGATGGATCTGATATATAGTTTCCAGGTTCTTTTTTGTTTGTTTGTTTGTTTTGAGACAGGGTCTCACAACAATCCTCCTGCCTCAGCCTCCCAACTGCTGGAATTACAGGCCTGCACCATCACTCCTGGCTAGTTTCCAGGTTCTTATGTACAATGATTAAAGAACTGCATGTGTAGCCAGGCATGGTGGTACATGCCTAGAATGCCAGTACTGGGAGGATCCTGGCTGAGGCAGGAGGGTCCTTGCGAGTTCAAGCCCAGCCTGAGCTGCATAGCAAGACCCCATCTCAAAAAGACAAAAATTTAAATGTAAAAAAAAGAATTACAAGTGTACATACAGTGATAAAAGCAGCAACATTTATTAAAGCTCATGGGAAGTTGTGGGTGTGCATGTCAGGTCTTTCCACCAGGGCACAACTGGAAAGTAAAAACACATACTAATCAGGCTTTTGGACTTTAAGGAATATGCAGCCTGGGGTTCCTGTCCTGGGGGTAATAGTGACAGGAATGACTGGCAAGAATGACTGATAGGCCACTTAAAGACATACTTATAGGCAAAATAAACCAGACCCACATGTGCAAATATCGTATAATCTCCCTAGTATAACTCGAGGGAAGAATTGCAAATAGAAATGTATAACACAATTAAAAGGAAAGCGAGAATGTGAGGATTGGACAATGAGGAGAGGGCAAGGAGAAAACTCTGAGAAACATGACACGCAAGACCATTCACCTATACACACTAGATGGGTAAGACAATGATCCTGAGAAACATAAGAGTTTTGAAGCTAGCAGTTAAGTGGTAGGATTCTCACCCCGACTAACTATAGATGCTGATACCTGTGAACCAAGCGACTGCACTGAATTTAACAAAGTGTAGTAGAAGGGTCACACTCCAAAGTCCTGCCATTCTGGTCTTCTACATATGTACTTCTTATCATGACATACCAGCTATTACTATACTGCCATTTTTTAAAGGGAAGTAAATGAAAAATGAGACAAAAAATGTCACAAGACAGTCATGCTACAATGCTACTATGCTGTATATGGATGGATTTCTAAATATCTATATAAATATATGTAAGTGTTCATTCCTATTTTTTTTAAAAAAAGTTTTTTTCTTCTTCATATTCTGTATGGACTTAGAGTTTAGTATCTCAATACTTGATGGAAAATACATGTTCCATGTTATGCCTATGATGTCTGATATTTAGACTAATAGTGTAGGTAAACTGAACTGCATATGTTTCAGGGTAATAATAAACTTCTCTTCTGGAGGGTTAACAACCTAAGTTTGCAGATCAAAAATTGGAGAAAAACAAAGGCTGCAAGGTCAGCCAACATTTTGGCCCTAGCCTTTCAAGGTCAGTGAAGACTCAGGACATAGAAGAATTTGTAATGTAACATCATGTAACTCAGTAGTGCCCCAAATTTTCTGATCAAGGAGATTATAGGGCCACAGAGGAATGCGATTGATGATGTATAGTGTGCCTAAGGAGAGTCACATGGAGAGAAAACCTTCTCTCAGGTTTCCACAGAGAGCAAGTTGGTCAAGCAATGGCCTTGACTCATCCACAAGGCTGACACTGACAAGGGATCTACAAAGCGCGGTACAGGGTTACAGGATAAACCCTGAGGGTACCTGACTGACCTTATCTGATACAAAAGTTACATTTTTTGTTATATAGGTCTTGCTTTAACTGGGTCTTAACCATCTGGCAGAAAAGTATAAAAATGGAGGTATATAAAGTAAAGTCATATTAATATAATGAGCAGTGAATGGCTCAAGTCAACAACTTCTATGGATAACCCACTTCTAATGTGGACTGCTGATCTGTGTTGGACTGTTTTATTAATTATATATATATATATATATATATATATATATATATATATATATATATGTTTAGCTATCCATGTTTTGAAAATATGTAACATATGTATCATTGTATGTTACCCTGTTTATATCATTTTTTTCTCTTTGGTTTTGCTTCTATTTTTCACTTTTCAAGTTAAAATACAAATAAATAAATTAATAATAAAAAAAAAGAATGACTGATAGGCTGTCTCATCCTCTTCAGGACTTCTCCTGCCCAAGACCTTTGCAGAAGTTGCTCTGACTAAATTATGTACATGAGGTGCGGCCTTTTTTTTTTGTCTTTTTCTTTTTTGAGACAGGGTCTTGCTATGTAGGTCAAGCTCGCCTTGAACTTACTGTTGCGCAGGTTGGCCTGGAACTCGTGGCCTGGACCTCTCCTGCCTCAGTCTCTGAGTGCCGAGTGCCGGATTGCAGGTGTGCATCACCATACCCAGCTGTAGACTGTGTTTATGAACCCTTACCAAGTTTCAAGTGGAGAAATGTTACTGAAGGTCAGGCCTGAAAACCTAACATGCAAGTGCTTGTGCCTGAAGCTTTAGAAGTTTCCTGAGTTATTTCCCTTTCTGCTTCTCTCAAAACGATAGAATAGGGGTTGGGGAGATAGCTCAGTGGCATAAGTGCCTGTCTGGCAAGCACAAGGACCTGGGTAGAAGAGCCAGGCATGGTGGTGCACATCTTTAATCCTAGCATTGGGGAGGCAGTACAATTTCTACAAGCTGGAGGCCAGAATGTGGTGCCAGCCCTGAGCCTGCTGTGCCAGGCACTGGAACTGGGCGTGGTGTATGCCTCTAAGCCCAGTGTTGGGGAGGCTGAGATAGGAGGATCACTACGAGTCCAAGCTGTCCAAGCTGTGTTGCAAGACCCTGTTCCATATAAGTAAGTAAGTAAATAAATACTTACAAATATTACAACCACTCATTTGTTCCCCACTGTTATCCTCAAAATCAGAGGACCTTAGATTTCTTATTGAGAGAACAGGGAGGAGTCTGTGTGCTCTTAAACCTATCCTGTGACATTTAAATAAACACCCCAAACACAGAGCTTAATATTAAAGATAAAACACACCAAATGCTACTGACTTCTACCGTCCCTTTTCCAGTCACCATTCAGCACTATTCTCCTGGTAATTTCTGTCCCCAGATCGTTTAACAAGGTTATAGAGTGAAGCTCAACAAAGTCAATCCGGGAGCCTCCAGGTGACACGGGGAGCGGGTCAGCCACGCACGCCCTGCAAGACTGCGCGCGCTCACGGCCTCTGTGCCCAGCAAGCCTGGGCAGCCCGCACGACCAGGACACCCGCCCCTGAGGGCACCCACATCAAGAACGTCTCCTGCAAGGGAACCATTGCTGCGGGCCAAAGATGTCATAAAGCCGGCAGGGTGGGGAGCGGTGCCTGAACCTTTTGCCAGACGGCGCAGGGGTCTGAGCACTCACGTGACTTTTTTTTTTTTTTTTTTTTTTTTTTTTTTTTT
>PVKA01019557.1:0-41839 GCA_004027165.1 Ctenomys sociabilis | reverse complement strand
AAGGCAGCTCCCATTTCACATCCTCTTCCCTCTGCCTCCTGAATGGTGCACTAAGCCCTGGTCCCTCACCTGGGTGTGCTCATTAGATTTGCTCAGCACTGCAGAGGAATGCAGAGATGGGCCTCCATCCCTGCACCGCGTTCTGGCTTTGGGCCTTGGTGAGCTAGGAGCACTGAGCACGCAGACTCATCTCCTGTCAGGTCTGCGTGACTGGATAGGAGCTTCCTCAGGCAGAGCTGAGGACACCAGTGCAGGATCTGAGTGCTGGTAGGACTGCTTCATTTCTTTCCTGAGTGTAGGTTCACAGGAAATTTCCTGTCCAGCACTGTGACTAGGAGAGTGGGAAGGAGGCAGGACAATTGCCCTGACTTCCAGGAAAGCTTGATGTAAACACAGACATGGTCTGAAAATAAAGCATTCATAGAATAAGGGAAAGACAGCAAAGCCTTTGAGATCAGCAGCAAGAACTCTAATCAATACATAAATATTAGCTCTATAAAATAAAACAAAAATATGCTGAGGATATGCACAAATTCAGAGTTCATAAATTCAATCCCAGGACAATGAGCAAATAAAGAAATGGAGTTCTGTGATACTTTACAGAAATAGCAATGTCATCCCCAAAAAAAGTGTATAAGAAGTAGTAAATGAGGACTTTTGTCACTTAACACAGCAGAGCGTGTGCCCAATCATGATGGGAGAGAAGAGCCACTGAGGAGGTGTGAACCCTCAAAACTATCATCAAAGCTAGGCACGTTGGCTCACTATGTAACACCAGCTTCAGGAGACTGGGGAGGGGTCTCAGTGACTTCAAAGCCAACGTGGGCGGCGTAGTAAGTTCAGGGCCAGATCAATACCTTTTCTAACATGAGGGAAAAGAAAGTAAACTACTATGGTCAAAGGAATCAGGTATCACACTATGCAGGGGCTCTGGGTGTTTCTTGTGGGACCTTGTAAATGACAAAGTACAAATAGTTATTCTGTTATTAAGGGACTAGGCCTAAGGACTGCCAGATTTTCTCTGAATGAAGCCAAGGAATTAAATGGAAGATACTAGAAAACCAAGATGCCAACTCTTTTTTACCGAGGGCCAGCGATTGAAGTCAAGATGTGCTCAGCTACACCCTGAGTGCTCATTTAAAATTTTGAAAATTTATAAACAAGGCTCTTAACGAAGTATTCAGGTGAGTTTCAAATTTATGAGTCACAGCTGATTGAGAGGCTCATGTCTGGAACTCCATGACTGGGAAGGCTAGGCAAGAGCACCCATGTGATTTTTGAGGCCAGCCTGGCCAACAGAGTTCAATGCCATCCGGAACTACTTAGTCAGACCATGTCTCAACTAATAAAAGTTCTCATGGTCATCTCACTCAGTCTCCGAATTGGTCACATTACAGGACAGTGGGGACATTAAACACCATGATGAAGCTTAAAGCCTAAACCTTATCATAAGGGCAAGGAGGGACCCTTAGTCTCTGCTGCCACAAGAGGTAAAGGGTGTTTCCATGGGATCAGCAGAGCACCTTGCCATTCCAATGTGAAATCTTATATGGAGCTGCTGCAGTGCTGTGTACATACTCTAAGTGAAGACCACAGGTTCCTGCATTTCCACGTCTCCTTGAAGAGATTCCACCAGGGGCAACAGTGATTGAGTTAAGAGCAGTTCAAGAATTGATATGAACCAGAGCTAGAAGAGGACTAGAGGACTTCTGTTTCGATTTGTCCTCTGCATTGCACTAGCAAGAGTCCAGCATCAAGCCCTTGTGCTAAGCTGCACTTCCATTCCTTGGGTTTTTGTATATATAGCACTGCCGCTTTCATGCCAGGTGAGTGTCCACACCTTCCACAGTCAGTAACTTTATTAGCACAGTCTAGGATAAAACCCTGAGTCACCTAGATCCACCTGGGACCAGTGCCAAGGATTTTGTTGTCAGGGTAGTACCAAGAGCCCCAGGGATTCAGGGTTTCTGAATGAAAAGGATACACTACAAAATGTTGCATAGAATGTTTTCAGCTTTTCATGCTCAGAGATTCCAGAGTTATGTATTCAGAAAAAATAAAATTTGATGTATTTTTAAGTCCTTCAAAAGCCAAGGGCCAGGAGAGTTGTCATACGTGGGGCTGTGATACAGCAATATGAGATAGGAAGATCATAAATCTAAGCTAAGCCTGTGAAACTTGGTGACGAGTGAAATCTTTCATGGAAAAACTAACCAAGGATGCAATTTAATTTGTATCCATCTAAGCCAACATGGTGGCTTAGTGAAAATCTTCTCAATGTTAAAAAAATAAAATAAAATAAATGAAGCATGAATAAAATCGCAGAACTTTGTAGTGTCAGCACTCAGGGAGTTTTTTGTTTTGTTTTGTTTTGTTTTTGTCTTTTTTTTTTTTTTTTTTTTGAGACAGGGTCTCACTGTGCAGTTCAGGCTGGCCTTAAGCTCACTCTGTAGCTCAGGATGGTCTTGAACTCACAACAATCCTCCTGCCTCAGCCTCCCGAGTGCTGGGATTGCAGACATGCACCACCATGCCCAGCTACTCAGGGAGTTTTGAGATGATAGGATTCTATCAGACAGATGATAGATAGATAGATAGATAGATAGATAGATAGATAGATAGATAGATAGATAGATAGATATAAATAGGCAGACAGATAGATACATTAATGTGCACTTTAACATCTGACTAAAGAATCTACACTTTGAGTACAAAGACATTCAGGAGATGAGGGGTACTGGACCTAACAAAAGTAGAGGCCTTTTCGTGGGAACTGTATTTTGTGGTCCTGGAAATCCAGCAGTGAGCCTTCGCACTACCATGCAACCTTGTTTTCTGTTAGTTTTCTTTTCATACAATGTGCTGTCACTTCAGCAGCACTAACTGTGGGACTCCCACAGCCACACACATACCGTCACTGATTATTGAAGCAGGTTCTTCACACAGCCAAGGAAAAAAATCATAAGCCTGCTAGATCCAACCACCACCAGAGTCAGGGGTTTCCATGTAGGGTTAATGCTAGCGTCCCAAGGAAAGAGTATTTATCATTGTCCTACTGTCATCACAGCTGCTTACGTGGCCTCATTTTGCCTGGAAGTTTCCCAGTTGTTCTTAGACCCTGCCTTCCCCGGTGGCCTCCCATAGAACTGCTGCACTTTTCAATGGAAACCTATTTCAGATTTGGTCGCTGAAGTGGAGTGGAGGTTGGCAAACACCGATTTAACCAAGAGACAGGAACAGAAAACAGAAGAAAAATGTTGACCCTAAAGTCCCATGCTTTCTGGAATGTTAGGACTGAGGCTGAGAAGAGAAAGACCAGCATAGACATTGAGATGAGCTGTGTCTGGGAAGAAACCTCTGTGTCTGCAGCTCAGTGGGAATGCAGGAGGATGTGTCCCCGAGGGAAGGGCAGGAAGGGGGAGAATACCCAGGAAACCAGGAGGTAATATGGGACAGGAAGAAACAGAGGCTGGAGGGCATGAACAGTGTGATATATCTCTAAATAGTGCTGGAAATTCTGAGCCCAAAACCCACCGTAAGAACACTGAGGCCTTTTTTTCCTCAGTTTCTGTGTATTTTTGAGGTTTGTTTGCAAAGCAGTTAAAATGACAATGGAGCAAAAAGGTAGTTCATGTGCAAATGTCTTTACTTGCCCACATATACCCCCAAGGGTGGGTATGAGGCACTGACATTCTAAAGTGACTTTTTTACATCTGATTCCTACATTATTCACTGATTATTTCATCTGATACCAATTCAATCAATTTTCCTTGAGAAAATGCATTTATAATTTCATTGATTGATGATAAATTCTACCACCTCATGCTCACCTACATAAGTCCCCATGTAGGACCTGCCTTGACTCATGGATTTTTCTCTATAAATGTCTCTTGATTACTTATGAGCATTTTGACTAAGATCAAGTGTATAAATGGCTCTAGAAAGGACAGGTTTGTGGCAACCTACTGGGTCCCTTTCTGATTCTCTCCTGGAAAAAACGCTGTTTCTCAAATAAATATATTCTGCTCTTAAACTCTATCGTTTCTAAAATTAATTCTTCAATTGTAGAGGTCACAAACTCATCCCAGATGTTTTTCAGGCTGGGAGGTTCTTTCATCTATATCAAGAGCTGGAAAGCACCCGCAGAGTGTCACCTTGTACAAACAGCTGGAAACTTGCAGCATCTGTCCCCTCAGATCTGCCCCTCTGATCTCCGCTGTATACACACTACTGACACAAACCCTCTACCCAGACACCAAGGAGAATACCCAACCCTACGGTGACCGGAGCGGGCCTTCCTCCATCTGTGAGGGACACAACAAGGGACAAAAATGGTCACCATAATCAGTAGTTATGCACATAACTGCAGTAGAGAGAACAATGCGTGCATATGCCCGCATTAGAGCATATAGGAGATTAGCATACATAAGACCGAAGAAAGCATGTTTATACTGCACGAGAAGACAAGCTATATGTATGCCTGCATTAAAGAAGATGCACTGTTATAGCTTGCATATAGATGTCCCCTCAAAGCCTCATACATTCATAGATGGGGCTTTTTAGAGGTAGCTGGATCTAAGGTGTGTGAATATGTAGTATCGATGTGTGATAACCGCATTAGTCCACTGACTGTATTAGCAGAGGTTTGGGTATGGTAGGATGCATTGTCTGAAGTAGAAGGCACATGATGGGTGTGAGTGGTACCAAGCCAACAGGCTTGTAGTCTGAATGGAATGAAAAGGAGAAAGAAAAAAGAAAGAAAGAAAGAAAGAAAGAAAGAAAGAAAGAAAGAAAGAAAGAAAGAAAGAAAGAAAGAAAGAGAAGCTAACTCCTTGCTTCTGCCTTCTGGCTGCTATGCCATGAAATGTTTCTCTGATGCAATGTCCCTCTACCATGCTGTCCTTCCTTGTGCCCAGCCAACTATGGACTTAGGTCTACAAACTGTGAGCTGAGATAAACCCTTCCTCCTTGACATGTGGATATCAAGTATTTTGTCCCAGTGACAAGAAAGTAACTTAACACATTTTTTGTTTTGTTTTGCTTTGTTTTTGGCAGAACTGGGGATTGAACTCAGGCCCTTGTGCTTGCCAGGGAAGCACTTATTTTACTGAGCCATCTCCCCAGCCCAAGAAAGTAACTTAAGACTTTGATGCCAGAGAAGTTAGGTCATGTCTATGACACTGCCTGACCACGTGGTTCAAAAGCCCTTGGGATTGACTTGTGAGAAGAGTTTAGAAAGTTTCAGAAGCTGGGCATGGTTCCAAAACCTACAATCTCAATACTTTGGAGTCTGAGGCAGAAGGATCACTGCAAGTTCAAGGCCAGCCTGGGTATGTAGTGAGTTCAAGGCCTGAACTACAAACTACAGAGAAAAACCCTGCTAGAAAGAAAGAGAGCGAGAGAGAGAGAGGAGAGAAAGAGAGAAAATTAATTTTGGAAATGCTTGCTGGGGAAGCAACCCTAGAATGATATCAGCCATGCTTCATGGGAGATTCTGATGAGAGTCCAGAAGACCAGGGGCTGGGGAGATAATTCAGTAACACAGCACCTGCCTGGTAAGTGTAAGGTCTTGAGTTCAATTCCCAGTTAAAAAAAAAAAAAAAAAAAAAAAAACATGTAAGACAGTTCAGAAGACCAGAATCCTGAGAGTAATGCAGCTGGAAAAGACTAGGTCAAGAAGGTTTCAGATAGGAAAGACTCCATTGGCAGTTAAGCTCTAGATCATGTGTGTTGTACTTTGGCAGAAGACTTTTCTGAATGTTGCTCATGTCCAGAAACTGCAGGAGACTGAGATTAAGTGTGGCAAACTAATCTAGCAGCATAAATTTCAAGGGAGTCTAATGTTGAGGCAGTGGCATGGATACTATTTTAATCTGATCTGTGTTGAAAATGAAAAGCAAGCAGCCCAGCATAATGATTTTGAAAAGCTCCAGAAAAGTTGTGTGTTCAAAGAGAAACAGAAGAGAAATTGGCTTCTAAAAAGATTAGCAATAAAAATGACAAGTATTCCAAAAGAGGACAATAGAAAAGATGGCCTGTAGGCATCATAAGTCTCAAAAGTGCAAAGGTGAATGTTCTAGAATGGTGGTAGCCTAGGAAGCTTTGTTTTTGCTTTTGTTTTCCCTGTGGATTGAGTTCATAGTGCTCAGCAATCTGGGAGCTCGATCCCCAGAGCCAAGAGAAAAGGAAATTTGGCTACTGCTCCAGCTGGCAGCAGATCTTGGCATCACCCACGTGGTGCTGGTTTTATGCGCATGTAGAATGCAATAACTTTTTTTTTTTTTCTAGAATGAGGGATTGCACTTGCCAGGGAAGCACTTATTCCAATGAGCCATCTCCCTGGCCCCACAAGAACTTAAAAAAGGAAAAAAAAAAGCAAGAACAGCCATCAGGATAGCTTCCACCTATATTTCAGAAGAAGGCCTGGGAGGGCAGTCACTGTGCTCCTGAAGTGGCAGTGGGCAAAGCTGCACGTGTGAAACTGCAGGTGCTGTGGGGAACCCAGAAGGTTGGAGAGCCAGAAACATAAATTGCTGAGGAAAGTCACAAGGAGTGAGCAAAGTTAGTCCAAGAAAGAAGACATGAGGACTAAAACCACTGGCAGTACCGAAAGATCAGGGCTATTCAAAGCCTCTGATGTCTGTATCTTGCCACAGACTGCCCCAGATGATAGATATGGAACTAAGGGACTTAATGTTTGCCCTAATGGACATTACTTCAATCCCATTCCTTTCTATCCTATTAGGAATGGAAGTGCTTCTCTTGTACCATGATATATTAGAAATGTTTAATTTTATTTTCATTTTTAAAGGGGCTTGCAACTAAGAATGTACCTTAAGTCCCAGAGAGAACTTGGATTTGGACTCTTAAACAATACTGAAATTGTAGAATGCAATCAACTTTTAGAGATGGAATGTGCATCTCTAAATGCCTTTTGCATAAAGGAATGCGCATAAATCTTTTGGGATCAGAGGCGTAATGTTATGGCTTATGTCTAGACGCCCCCCAAAGCCTCATGTGGTCAGAGCTGGGGCTTTTTCAGAGATGGCTGGCTCTGTGAATAAGAAGTTTGGTAACCGTATTTATTATTAGCAGTAAATAAATCAGATTAGCATAGTTCTGGATGTGGCCAAATGGATTTACTGAAGACAAAAGACCCACCTTGGATACACGTGAATAAATAAATAAATAAGTGAATCGAATAAAAAGAAGAAAGGAGGGCTTCCTCCTCCTCCTGCCTGCTGTGCCATGAACTGTTTCTCTGCTGTGGCACCCTTCTGCCATGCTGCTCCCTGGGAGCAGCTGATTATGGAGCGAAACATCTACAAACTGTGAGCTAAGAGAAAACTTTCTTCTTTAACTTATGAATATCAACTTTTGGTCCTAGGAACACAAAGTTAACTAGGACACATGGGCTGCACATGCCTGCAGTAGGGAGGACAGTGGCTCAGACGCCTGGGCCCTTCAACCTGGATTGTGAGGAAAACATGTCTTTTACAAATCACCCTACCTATGGTGTTCTGTGACAACAGGACAAAACAGGCTAAGACACTGACCTTAATGAATTTTTTTTTTCTTTTTGACACAGGGTCTCACTATGCAGTTCAGGCTGGCCTTAAGCTCACTTTGTAGCTCAGGCTGGTCTCGAACTCACAACAATCCTCCTGCCTCAGCCTCCCGAGTGCTGGGATTACAGGCATGCGCCACCACGCCCGGCTGACCTTAATGAATTAATTACACAACTAACAAGGAAATATAATTGAGTATTTAATATAAGCCAAAATTCAAAATAGGACTAAATTAGGGGAAGGACCAACAGTCAAAGTAGCTAAAATTCATGATGTACCCAGGGAGAAGAGTCACAATGTTAAGCTGCTGTAAACTTGTTTGCAAAACACCATTAAATGTTTGAGTAAAAGTTAAATGATGCTGGTTGTGGTAGCACACATTCTACCATGCCAGCTCTTTGGGAGTCTGAGGCAGGAGGATCGCTGTGAGTTCAAGACCAGCCTGGGAAGCGCTTTTATTCTACCGAGCCATCTCCCCAGCCAAGACCAGCCTGGGCTATAAAGTGAGCTCAAGGCCAACCTAAACTGCATAGAGAGACCCTGTCTCAAAAAAAGGCAAGAAGGAGGAGGAGGCAGAGGAGAAGGAGAAGGAGGAAAGCATATCATAGCGGCACTATTCACACTGGCAAGGATCTGGAAGAGACTCAAATAAGCAAGGAAACAAACAAGATTAGAGATGTGAAATATTCGCTCTTGGGTTTTAAGTAGCACTCGGGATAAATAAACCAAGGTAGGCCACAATATGAATGAATCTTAGTAAAATATGGAGTGAAAAGGTAAGCCAAAGGGGATGATATATAACAGATTTCTCTTTTCACAGAAAAATTATGAAAATCAAACTACTACTAAAAAGTATGTATTTTGGTCGTACATGTGAATTCAAAACAACTGTGCCAAAAGGGAATCTGAGGGACGTCACCCCAAGATCTCCGCTGGGGGAGGCAGGAGGCTAGAATCAAGTTGTTTCACTGGGGCAGGGGTGTGTTCCCATCACATTATTAAAAGTAACAAAAGAAATAAATCCATAAAAGTCCACCCAGCATGGTACCAGGAATGATTGCCCTCTGGTCTTCTGCACCTGAAATCTACTTAAAGAAAGTAAGACTATGGGGCCAGAGAGATGGCTCAGTGAAACAAGCACTTCTCTGGCAAGCAGAAGGGCCTGAGTTCAATCCTCAGTTCCAACAAAAAAAAAGTAAGACTACGGTCCAAACACAGACCTAGATTTCTCCAAATCCATAACAAAAACACAACTGAGTAGAAAAATTAAATAGGATAGGAATCCAGGAGGAAAAATGTCAGTAAAGACATGACAAAGCTTCCCACACGAGTAGTCAGGAAAGGACTAATTCAACCACCCATGACATCCCAGCCCTATCTAGAATCAACTCACTGCCAATTCCTGGGGGTAGATGGGGGCTGCTGAGGGAAGCTGGAGCTCTTATCTGCCACAGAAGTGCAGACAGCACAAAGGGCTTTGAAGAAAATGCTTTTAAAGCCTCAGGCATTAGCCAGGTACGCAACTCCTACTCTTCCAGAAACCCACTAAGGACCCTGGATGCTGACCCTCTTCTCTCCTTACAGATACACAGCATACACATCAGTCTTTTTGCAGGTACTTTAGACCACTGAGCTACCTCACCAGCCCATATGACAGTCTCCCCCACCCCATCTACTTTCTGGGGAGTGGGACCAAGCATGTCTGAGCCAACTTAAAAACTCCCCTAAGAGACCAGAGACCAGCACAGGTGCCTTTCACCCACCTCAGCCCAGTGTCTGCCAACACTGAAGAAGCAAGACCTGGACCTTGGACAGGGGGTACCAACAGTGAGGGCAGGGGACACCACCTGCCCAGGCCTGCACAGCAGAGAGGAGCTGCACCGTCTCAGTCCATTTGGGCTGCTGGCACAAAGCCATACACTGGTAACTTACCAACAGGAGAAATTTATTTCTCATGTTTCTAGAAGCCAGAAGTCCAAGGTCAAGGCACTGGCAGGTGGCATCTGGTGAGCACTGCTTTCAGCTTCCCTGTAGGATGTTATATCTTCTACAGGGACAAAAGTTGGTTGGCACATGGTGGAAGTAACTGAATCCAGTTCATGAGATTGGGGCCTCTGACTCCATGGCCTCCCACGTCCAGCCCTCTGACATGGGCATACAGGGATTAAATGTCCACATGACTTTTGGAGGGACTCTGACTTTAAACCCCAGCAACCACCTTGGGTTTCCTGTCTTCCAGGGAAACACAAGCTCTCAGCAGCAGGAATTAGCACACTGTTTTCAGCATAGTGGCCATGTTGACCAATTCCAAGGACCAGTCCATACACCCTGGCCAAAGGCCATAGGCCACCCCAAGGAAATCAGGAGATGGCCAACAATACCCAGCAATCAGCCCAGGCCTGCCTGGACCCCCTGGGTACCCAAGCCTCATCCCCTGACACTGCCCATCTCCTCCCAGTGATCCCAAATTTGCCATTCTGTCTCCCACCCCCATGTGCAGGGCTGTACACATACCTGCCCAGCTCCTTCAGTCTTGCTTTTGAGAAATGGAAGCTCTCTCATGTTCATCAATGATAATCACATCTTAGCCATGACAGTCACATGACTGCACTGGCTTCCCCTCTCCACAACCTGAGGCTCTTAACAAAGAGCAACCAGCAGTCCCAAGGCAATGATGACCTGACTATTCTGGGATTATGGACAAGGAGTCTCAGGATCTTATTGCTCATGTGAAATTCTACCTACTACTTAAGATGAGTGGGTTCAATTTTGCTAATAGGTTTCTTTTAATTATAAAGCTGAGAAAAAATAACATAAAAAATTATGAGGCTGTTTTGCAGACGTGTAAGTGCTTTTGTAAAGGAAATTATGGGTCAGATATCCAAGTGTCTCTGAACCCCCTGAGTAGTTAATCTTGAGCCCATGGAGAGGCCAGGCTCCTAACATCCTCCCATGAGCAAGTCTGACCCAGTACCATCCTCTGAAAACCATATACAAGCAAGGGAAGAACCTAACATCTCTTAAGTCTCCCTCAAGTGAGCAAGAATGTCCTCAAAGGCCTCCGCTTGGGTCCCACAGGGCCCAAGGCCAGATTCATTCCCAGGAAATCCTGTGCCTTTTCATGGGGTATGGCGCTACCCTGCCTAGTCAGATCTGGGATTTACTCCCTCACTAGCAGGCAAACCCACCACAATGCCACAGGTACAGGGAACATGAGAGGCTTGGGTCTATGAGAAAAGGGTTTTGTTACTCCAGGCATTTTGGGTGTCATGAGCTCAGCTGTGTTGCTTCCTGATGCTCACAAGGCCCCTGGGGTGATAGGAGTGTCCAGTTGATGCTGCACACACAGCAGATAGGAGCCCACCCTCCCTCTAACATTATCCAATGTGACATTCAAAATATTGTGCAAACTGAGAGTAGTCATCTCAGATATTAAGGAGGCTGTGGCAGGAAGATTACTTGAGCCCAAAAGTTGGAGATCCTCTCAGGCATACAGCAAGACCTTGTTCTCAGGATAAAAAAGTACCACACAGCTTGGCTCCTCTCATCCCCTTTGGGAGCTGGGAGCTCACAATTTGGCTTTGGTCACGTAAAGGCCCACAGTAACCAATTCCATTGCTGTAGCCAGCTGTAGTGACACATGCCTATAATCCTAGCTCTTTGGATAATGAGGCAGGAGGGTTATTGTGAATTCAAGACTAGCCTGGGCATCATAGTGAGTTCAAGGCCCACCTGAACTATAGAGACCTCATCAAAAAAAAAAAAAAAAAAAAAAAAAAAAAAGCTGAGGTTTTTCTACATAACAGTAGCATATAAATTCCTAAAGAAATATCCCACAAAACCTGCCCAGAGGCAACTGTCTCCAGTTCTAGTGAGTGTTCACTTTGGTGACAACTTTTCCCAGGTAACCCTAACAGCAAAGCCTAAGCAGTGTTGGGTACCAGGAAGTCTGCAGCATTACCTAGCCCTGGCCACAGCCCCACCTCTCTGCACTGCAAGAGATTCTCCAGGATCCCTCTCTAGCAGCATAACTAGGCTGTGAGGCCACCCTGGAAGAGAAGACTAATATCCTCATAGCTGCAGGTTGTTCTGCACTCCCAGGAGGGTGCTAACCCAGTTCCTACAGGAAATTTTGACCAATATCTTCTCACAGTTGACTGAGCTCAGAAATGCAAGTGCATGTGAGCTCTGGCAACACTGTAATCTTGCAAGCAGAACTCCCTGGCCATGGGGAGGGAGGAGTTCCTGTCCCAGGACAACTTAATTTAGGAAGCCAGAAAGCCTGCTTAGGGTTCCTTCCAAGCTCTTGAGTGGCCTCCTCTGCTAGGGGGCAGAAAGAGTGCAAGGCCAGGCCCTCAAGAGAAGCACAGCACCTAGCAACAGTGTCTCTGCCACCTGAGCCCTACCTACATCTGCCCCACACTCAGCAGATACCTCCAGCCACTCTTTACAAAAACTCTGTACACACAGCAGCCTGCAGACAAGCATACAGGCCCTCCCAGTGCACCCAGCTCAACTCCCCAAGTCACCCCACCTGTTGGGTTCTTCCAATCTGGCCCTGAATCTAGTTGCACATGCCTGTGATCTCTTATTCAATTTCAGAGCCCTCTCCTACCAGGCAGAAGTATAAAGACTCCACAATAAGCCCTCCTGGGACCTGTCCTACATCCTAAGCTCTTGAACCCTGACCTTGCCCACAGACAATGGGTCCCCAAATGCTCACTACCTCTCCCTGTCCCTCAAGTCTCCATTGGCACCAGCACCTCTCCTTTGAAGCATCAACCTAGATCCTCTGACTCCAGTTGCCTTTGTCCACTGCTCCCTACACAGCGACCCCAGTGGGCAACTCCCATTATACTCCTCTTCCTTTGGGAGTCAAACCCTACCCTTGCCCCTTTTCTGCCCACCAACCTCCACACCTAGCTCACCACCTCAAAGCAGCAGAA
This sequence comes from Ctenomys sociabilis, assembly GCA_004027165.1. Lineage (NCBI taxonomy): Eukaryota > Metazoa > Chordata > Mammalia > Rodentia > Ctenomyidae > Ctenomys > Ctenomys sociabilis. The sequence goes on along the minus strand of PVKA01019557.1, from coordinate 29,326 downwards.
TCAGGAGCCAAAGAGCCAGAAAACTGACAAGGGAATGTGAGCTGAGAAGGTTGGGATGCAGCAGGCCCTACCCTACCCCAAGGGGGCCTCTCAGGGAAAGAACCTCACCCTGTTCCTAGCCCCACTAGGGTCCTGGAAAAAGAGGCCATGGTAAGCAACCAGTGGCAAAGTAAAAAATAAGGGCCAGCACAGGAAACTGAGGGGTGAGTGGGGTGGCACTGCTAGCATTAAGGGTCTTGAGAACCCTGCACAGCTGGCAGCGGGGGTGTGGGCAGTGCACAAGTCAGGTATCTCTGAGTCCCAGGCCCTCTTCTAGGCCTTGGAGATGGCAAGTCCCACCTCTGACTTGGCCTGGCAAGCTAAGTTACACTGTCCACATCTCTCCCAGACTCACGGGTGACAGGGTCCTCTGAGGTGAGGGCTGGACCATAGCTCAGGGTGGACTGCCTGCCTGTATGGCAAGCCCTGGGTTCCATGCCAACCATCACTAAAAGAAAAAAGAAAAATCCAGTGGAACAGAGGAGCTGTGGTCCCTCAGGTGCTCCTGTCTGCTTCAACCTGTCCAGAGCCAGGATAGCTGAAAGTTGGTCCTCATTGTCCAACTGAGCTAGAGCACTGACTTTGCAAGAACACACAGGGTCCAGCTTGAAACACGTAGGACCAAGGCTCAAACTTTAGGCTTCACCCATTCTCCCCACACATACACAGGCCAGGGGTTCCCCAGCCCAGAGCTCCCACCAGTCTGTGGCCTCTGCAGATCCATGCCCCTACCACTGCACCCCATTACTGTGGTGGCTACAGTGCCTCTCCACCGGTGCTCAGTCCAGAGCCCAGGCCCTCGGGCACTCACCTGCACTTCAGGTCTGGTTTGGAGGCCACAGCCAAGTAAGGAAGGGTTTGACCACTTGCCAGGAAGGCAGATGATTCCCTAGCAACAAGGCATTGGTTCCCACTCAGCTATGGTGAAATCCCACCTGACCCCACCAGAGTTGTTGCAGCAATGGACATGCTGGGAAGATACCACGTGCAAGTAGCACTAGGGATGCAAAGATCATACAGTGACAATGCCTGGCATGGGATTCCAGGCACTGCCTGCCTAGCTGCTCTGAGGAACATGTGTGGCCAATACCCATCACAGGTAAGTACTTCATGGTAGCCTCCAGAGATACTCCTTCCATCTCACTGAGACCCTGATGGATATTGGGACCCAAAGGTCACACCCCACATAAGGGGGAGGTCCATGTGGAGGCCAGGTGCAAAGGACTTCAGACCATGCACTTGAGCCAGATGCTATGGGTGCCAGTGACTGGAGTAGGGCTACACTGAGGTGAAGGAGGACAGCTTCGCCTAGGCAACAAAGGGCAATGGACCCCTTGAGGTTGACAGTCCTGGTTTGGGCCTTGTTGGGGTCTTCCATGGGAGGGGCTCTGTGGTTACAAAGGCCCCTTGGGGGGGGCAGGGTGTTGGAGAATAGGGCATCAAGCAGTCAGGATTATGAAATTTGTGGTGGCAACAATGAGCCTGGATGGGACAGGGATGCAGCGGTAGCCCACCTGGAAGCTCCTAGAACTGTCCCCATAGCCTCCTACCCTGAGCCCTACTCACCCCCTGCCAGGTAGATGTTAGAGACAAGCAAACAGTACACTGAGACTTCCGTACGAAACTGTAAACACAAGTCTTTAAAATGACAGAGGCCTCATGACCCCATCTCTGCACCCGAACACACGCAGGGGCCAGAGCCCACAACACCCTTCCCTGGCACTCCACTGCCCTCCACTCCACGCGGGGTGGCTGAGAGTCCGCGGCTGAGGGATTCCTGAGATGAAGAAGCGGCAGTGGCCCCCACCTCGTCCTATCACATCCCATCTAGTCACAGGGCCCGTCACGTATCCAGCACATCACGCGTGGGCGAGGGCCCGCGGGGGCGCCCGGCCGGGCCATGCAGTGTGGATGGCGGCATGTGGCGCTGCGTGGGCGGTGGCTGCAGCTCCAGCGCAAGTGCAGGCGGTGGGAAGTCACGCACCTGGCGCCGGTACTCCAGAAAGGTGCAGGCCTTGGTTGCCAGTGCCACCACGTTCTTCCCCACAAAGATGGCTGAGACACGGCTGTCACGGAACAGGGCCATGTTGGCAGCGCGCGCCAGCACCGCCACCACGTTGACCGTCGCAAGACTCAGCACCGGATAGAGCATCATCTTCTGTGGAGCGATGTGCTCACCCTGCATGCTGACTTCACTGAGAGCCACGCAGGGCAGCACGAGCAGCAGCATATAGCAGTAGAAGAAGGTGAGGCCCTCGGCCCACAGCGGCAGCCCGGTGCGTGGCGGCTCCCACAGCGTGGCCTGCATGTCCAACAGGTCCAGCAAGTCCAGTGCCACCCAGAAAAGGCGCCCGCGCAGATCCTCTCGCTTCCGGAAGGTGCGCACGTACTCCATGCGGTCGAGGGCCACCAGCAGCAAGAAGAGGCCGGGCACGCACACCGACAGCAGCAGCGTGAGTGCTTTGCGAGCCAGGGGATCGCCCGCGCCGCGTCGTGCCGCCTTGTAGTTCTGGAAGATGAAGTAGAGCTTGATCTCCAGCACGAAAACATAAAGGAACCAGAGGATCATGGCGTAGCCGCGCTTAGCGGTGCGCACCTCGGCACCCACCCACACGGCCACGTAGCGTAGCACCAAGAGGAAGCACACGTCGCCCACCAGCACGATGATGCAAACGCCAACCTTGCGTGGGCCCTGATTCTGCTCCACCAGGTATGCGTCCATGACGGCCATGCTGCCTACAATCACCAGCGTGGTCAGGCACACGTGGCGCCGATCCGGGGGCGGCAGCACCATGGTCGGCCGCCGGGGCCGCGGCCCCCACGCGAGGCGGCCCCCAAATGTGGCCCTGCGGCGGCCGGGAATGTGGCGCTGCTCAGCCAGCAGGCATAGCGAGCTGAGACCTGGGGAGAGCAGAGGACAGCGATCAGAGTGGCAGGACTACATGGCAGCCCCCGCGTGTCCCCACCGCGCTCTGTGTCAGCGGAGAGGCCGCATCCTCAGTCACACGCGAGGCAGCAGAGCGCACGGGGTCCTGGAGCTAGGAGCGGGGCCTCCAGGGGGCGCTGCGGCCCCACCTGGGACCTAGCCCGTGTTCCCGCCGCGCCAGGAAGGAAACCGAACGGAAGTGGTTTCTGCGCGCTCGGAACCAGGAGCTCGGTCACCGCCGGGCCCTCCATATCCCACCCTGGCTGGCGTATCCGTCCCGGGGTCTCCCCTCCCTGCCCTAAGACTAGGTCCCTGTCCGCCTTCGTGCAGCACGGATGCGCCCTACCGCCGCTCCACGCCCCGGGGCCCGGTACTTGAGAGTCCGGTCCCGCTGCATTTCCTTGCACCGCCGGCTCTCTGCGCCCGCGCACCGGACCAGAGAAGCTCAGTCCCCCACGCGCCCGCCCTCAACCGCCCGGAGCCTCGGCCGCCGGCTCCGCCTCCCTGGTGGCACCCAACCTTGAGGCCCGGCTGACCGCTCTGTCTAGACAAAGACATAAAATTTACTGTTGCCGGGGACCGTGCGACGTTTAGTGTATTCTGGTGACACCACACCCCCATGCGAAGGCCCCAGACCCCACACTTGCACCCGACGCATTCCAGGATCTGCCCACCCTCTGTCCTGGACCTCCAGCAGGAGGTCCCTGGAGTTATCGCACCCCCTCTCCAAGGTTCCAGGCTCCTGCTCCCTAACCCCACGCTTGCGGGTCTCACGCCCACCGACCAGCGTACTTCGCGCGGGAAGCACAGGCGGGCAGCACCATAGGCTGCGGTTCTTCCCAGCCTGGTTCCAGGCCCTATAGCCGGGTCACCCTTATGCCGCTACCTTCCCAGCCCCATACTAGCTCGCTCAGTCATTCAACAAACACGGCAAAAGGCTGAAAATTGGGCCAGCGACAGGACAGACCCCATGTCTCTGGATAGCTACTCCCAACCTGGAACCTCCAGCAGCCGCACCCCAGGAACCTAGCCCGGAACACCTGCCCGAGTCTCCCGCAGGGGCCGAGCGCCCACGCGCCTCTCCTGCGCGGTGGCTATGGATTCACACCCCAATCCGGTCCTCCAGGGTCCGTGCGCACCGGCTCGCAGACCGCCGCCTCAAGCCGGAGAGGAGGGGGTCGGAGCTGGGAAGGGCCGCCCCTCCCCCTCCAGTGGTCCCCGGCGGGGCCTGGTCCCTGCTGCCAGCTCACCCCAGGCCTCAACAAAGCCCCGCCCACTCAGCAGCCTGGGTCTGTGGGTCACCCAGGCCCAGCTCAGTCACCCGTCCCCACCCGGCTACTCACAGCAATCCCACGGCCACCCGAGCCCGCCCGCACCTACCCCGCCACCTGCCGGTACTGCGCGCCGCCGTGCCCGGAGCCTCTGCGCGCTCCACCCTCCGCCGCCGGAGCCGCCCCTATTCCGCCCCGCGACCCTGCGTGCACGGCAGACCGGCCTGGCACAGCGCGGGTACCCGCACGGACTCCAGCCTTGGACACGGCCCCTGAGCCCCTCCCTGTCCCGCCCTTGCGCAGCGCCAGTTGCTGCAGCGATAGCTCTGCACAACCTAAAGCTATGGGCAAAAGAGACCTGGACCTCCCAGTGCCACGAGCCTACAGCCAGAGGCCGCCCCGCCCCACAGCGGACAGCTGCCCCAGGGGCTCCAGCTTCCTGAGCCCTGACATTCTCAGCACCCACAACCACTAGTAACCCTGCTAATGGGTAACAGGCAGCACTCTCGGATGGCCGCAGTTGACCCCACTGGACTGCAGCAGTGGCCCACAGGGTCAGATGCTGTGGAGCCCTGAGTCCTGTTCCTAGCTCAGGTCCACCAGGTCACTTCTGCGGGCATAAGAAGAAGCAGAAGAAGGGCTGATGAACCGCGTCCTTCTTCACCCTTGACAGGGAGGAGCTAGGGCTTTGGGACCCAACCATCCTCTGCCCACCGTGCTGACTGAGCCCTAAATATGGAAGGGGCTGACCTATGTAAAAGGAAGGCACCCCCTCACCTGCCCTCATCTACAGCTGTCTCCATTAGCCTCAACGAAAGACACGGAAGGCAGAAGGGGCACATGGGTTCCCTGCTGAAGTGGGCAGCCTGGCTCCCTCTCATACCCTGAACTGCGGATCTTGCTAGATATGCTCAAGTGACAGGTGTGTGGCCTCCCTAGGCCCTGAGGATCAGGCAAATATCTGGCAGGTGGGAAGCAGGGACAGCAGGCCACAGTACACTTCAGGAGGGGTGGGGACTGTTGCTGACCCACAGATGGCTGCGTGGGGTATATCAGCCTCTTATCAGCCCATACCTTCTCGCACAGGATGATGGAAGATGAGCCCTCTGGACCAGGAAGCATCCGCACAGCCAACAGCACACTGTTCATCTCCATAGGGAATCCTGCAGGCCTCAGCAAAGATGAGGCTGCTGAGGTTGGAGAGAGGCAGCTCAGTTTCCATGGCCTAGGGCAGGAGCCCCATTCCTGAGTGTGGACAACACTGACAATGCGGCCCAGCAGATCTACTGAGGAGGGGCAGGAGGGGAGGGGAGGAACTGCAGTCAGAATCCCAAGTGGCCTGCTCCATCCCTGCCCGCAGCTGTGCTTACTCAATCTTTACCACAAACCCACAGACCTGCCTCCTGTCTCCAAAACCTCTGAGCATATTGCCTTTAGTGTCGCAATGCACTTTGCAACTTTGCAAATGAAGAAAAGCTTGTGTTCAAATAGTATCAGAGTAAAGTATTAGAAAGATGAACAAGTACAAAAGAGTCAATTTATAATCATGAGTTGGAGGTAACCAGGAAGATATAAAAGTCCCACATCACCAGACACGTAATGCCTTGCACAAAGATACAGAGATGACAGCACAAGATATAGCACAAGATAGCAACTAAAAGAAGAAGCAAGGAGGCACAGTGGCATATGCCTATAATCCTAGTACTCTTGGGAGGTGGAGTTGAAGGAGGAAAATTGTACATTTGAACCCAGCATAAGCATTTTAGACAAGACTGTCTCAAAATGAAACATGGCTAGGGATATAGCTCAATGCAAAAGATCTTGATTCCCAGTACTGTAAAAAGTAAGAATAGAGAAGCAGGTGTGTCCACGATCACAGGACAAACTTTACAACTGTTCATGATTAATTGGACTGGCACACAGAACACTGCATGAAGCAACTACAAATGTACTGTACTCCCAGCACCACAGCAGGCAGCATGATCTCCCGATACAATGGCCAAGCAAGGAGAGCTCAGCCTCACCTTCGTGGTATGCTTGCCCAATGTGCATCAACCCTGAGGGACACTGCAGGTGCTTTTGAGTATAGGAACAGGCTGGATGACTCCAGCTGGAAAGACATAGGCAAGGTGACAGACACTGCACGTGGTGCCTTGGACCTGGATGTGCCCCAGAGCCTCATACACTAAGACATAGGCCTGTGGAAGGTGAATGGGAACGGTGATCTAGAGCTAGCTGCTGTTGGGAAGTAAAGACTGGCAGGGGAGGAGGTCACTAGAGACCGGACCTTGAAGTATTTGTCTCCCTCTCTAACCCTTTTTTCTCGGCTTCCTGTCCACCATGCTGCAAGCAGTTGTCCTCTACTGTGCCCCTTTGTCATGCCATTCTTCCTTGGATCCAGCCTATAATGAACTAAATTATGAGCCCTCCAAAAAAACTCTCCTTTAAATGGTGGGTGTGAGGGATTAGGGAGATAGCTCAGTGGTTTAAGCGCCTGCCTGGCAAATGCAAGGAGGATCAGAGTTCAATTCCTGCTACCACATGCCATGCTGGCCCCAAAACCAGGCATGGTGGTGCATGACTGTAATCCCAGCACTGGAGAGGCTGAGACAGGAGGATCACTACAAGCCTGAACTGTGCAGTGAGATCTGTATCAAATAAATAGATAAATAAGTAAATAAATAAATAAATAAATAAATTGTGGGTGTCAGCCATTGTGTCTCAGCAACTGCCACAGTAACTGACTCAACACACAAAGAGGATGATCCTGCAGCTATAAGCACCTCCCTGACACTGGAAAATCAGATGGGGTTTGAAGACTAAACAGGAACAATGGATAGTTTACTGATTTCAAAGGTCAAACTATGGCTACAGAAAAGAATCCCTTGACTTTGGGACCATACTCTGAGGTGTTCTTGGTAATGGGCATCGTGTGTAAACTTAATTCTCTCTCTTGCCCAAACTGGCCTCAAATTCCTGGGCTGAAGCAATCTGTCCACTTCAATCACTAAAGTAGCTGGGACCACAGGTGCATGTGATCACACCCAGTCCTGTGACTATGCTTGTGACATTACATACATATTACACTTTTTTTTTTTTTTTTTTTTTTTTTTTTTTTGGTGGAACTGGGGATTGAACTCAGGCCCTTGTGCTTGCCAGGGAAGCACTTATTCCACTGAGCCATCTCCCCAGCCCCACATTACACTTTTTAAAAAAATTTTGGCTTATGTTTTATGGACAATGCTGCTGTCCCAACATCATCAGTAAAATGGTCTGCTTTCCAAAGTCTGCTTTCCAAATGCCAAATCCCTAAATACACCCGACCTTGCCATACTAACTGGTGCCCTTTGGCTTCTTCAGAACAAAGTTAAAGGGTTGTTGGTATGGTTTGTGTCTAGTTGTCCCCCAAAAGCCTCACATAAATTATAGGGTAGGCTGAGGGGGAGAAGCAATGAATGGATTGAGGGGTGGGGCCAGAGAGGCACAAGCCCTTACACTGGCTAGCCTGTGCTTTCTGAGAGGTGTGGAGAGAGTCATCCTGGACATGGCAGTGCCCCAGCTGCTCTCCCAGTGTCTTGAAGCCTCCAGACATTTTGAGTGTGGGGCATTTGTCCCAGCAACAAGAGTAACTAATACAGTTGCTAAGTACAGATTTCTGATCTTTGGGCCTTTCACACACAAACCATATCAAAAGCAGACACTTGGGCTGGCAAGGTAGCTCAGCGGTCTAAAGCGCCTCTCAGGGACCGCGGTTCGAGCCCCAGCACCACATGCCATGCCAGCCCCTCCCCCCAGGGAGGGCTGAGCTGACCCACCCCCACCCCCGCAAAAAAAGAATCCGTGATAAATAAATGAATTTAAAAAATAAATAAATAAAATAAAGGTTTAAAAAAAAAAAAAAGCAGACACTTACTGACTAGGAGTGTAAATATTACCCAAATTGACTGCGCTGGAGGGAAGAGACTTACAACACAGAAAGAATTCACTCCCTGCATAGTATGTGTCTATCAGAAGGAAATAGATCAAACAACTTCTGCCAATAAAGCATCTAGTTTGGTTTTTAAGATGGGGAAGTCACACATTTGAAAGTAAATGTAATTGAACCTGTCAGTCAGATATAATCTGAACCTAAGAAAACATGCGGGAGAGCAAAGGTTAATAAACCGATGTGCTTTGCACTTGTTCAAGTACTGATACTTCTTCATATAAAGATTTAGCACATGTAAGAGCTATCATGAGACCTGAAAAGAGATCTTTCCCAAAAATGAAAGTATGAAAACTAAGTTAAGAGCCGCGGAGATAGCTCAGTGGTCTAAGCACAAGGCAAACACAGGGACCCGGTTTGAACCCCAGCATCTCCTGCTATGCTGACCCTGCCCTGGGCACTCAGAGTGGGTCACCAAGACCAGGCATGATGGTACACACCTGCAATCCCAGCATGGGGAGGCTGAGATGGGAGGATCACTATGAGTCTGAGCTGCATAGTGAGACCCTGTATCAAATACATAAAAAAATACATAAAGTAGTTAAAATACATAGTTAACATTCCACACAGTAAGAAAAGCTGACAAATCAAAGTTTACATGTCCCAGTTGACCAAGTGTGAAAATACAAAGCAGGTTTTAAAACCAATAGTACATTCAATATTTACTAGTTTGTAATTGGGAGAATACCTAAATCCTTAATTAAAAAACACAAACGAAATGAAAGCTTTTAAATGGTACACACCATTCACACCTGAATTTCAAGTTTGGAAATGCATATATGCAAGCAGCAATACAAAAGTATTCATGAAGAATGCATAATTTCTGAAAATTATGAAAACATCCCTGCTACCAATACATTTCTAAATACAAAACTACCATATTTATTAACTTCTGTGTAGAAAGTTCATTTTCAAACAGATAAAATTCATTCTTTAGGTGTGCGTACCATGAATGGCACTCTTTTTATCTTTTTAAAATTTCTTAGTTGTTTAGGATCTTTAAGCATGCACAAAGCTTTGAACGAGAGGATCCATGGAAGAAGTAGGCATCTCCAGGTGTCCACTTAGGTCAGAGCTGTGAAGGCCTCTGGTTTGTGGAGGGCTGAAGCGCGCTATTTGCCAGTCCTGCTGAAGCACTCTGCAACCCCACACCCATGTCTACCTCACCCTCCCCTCCCGCCACCTAGGCTTCTAGACGTGATGATCCATCACATTCTTCAGTGTGAGCTTCTTCACTCCTCCGATTTATGAAGTACAAATCCCCTTCTTCAGTGCCCTTCAGCACCGTCATTTGCTTTCCCATTATTAAACTCTACCTTTGCCCAGGCTTTATTTTGGATCATCTTCCACTCATCCAGTCATCTTTTTTGTGCCCTCTTCTTTAATCTCTTCAAGTTCTGTTCTACTTTCAGTGTTTGCCACAGGGTGCACTGAACCTTCAGGTTTTTCCTCAGTCACATTTGACTGACCCAAGTCAGCTAATTCATCTTAGGCAGTTACCCATTTGTGAGCTCTGCTACCTCCTCCTGTCACATGTTTCAGGGTAGATCTGTCCCATCCCCTAGGCCCATCAGATGCACACTTCCCATGAGCACCATCTGCTCATGCCACGGCTCCTTCACCCTCTTCTGAGGCCACCACACCCTTGGACAGGCCAGTCAATAAGGGTTCTATCAACTGAAAGTTCTCCTCCACTCTTCTCTTTAAGTGGTTTCTCAAATATTCTTTCAACAGGTTGTCCATTTATCAATTATTTTTCCTTCTCCTGAAGTTGTTGATCAGGTTTTCTTCAACAAGTCTTTTTCTTTTTTTCTTCAGCACCACGGGCAGCTATGCCTCCTCTTTCTTGTTCACTCCAACACTGGGCAGCAGCAGGTTGTTGTGGTCTTTCTGAGACTCTCTGCACAGCAATGAAGATGGCCTGAGGCACACTCCGGGGGGGAGGGTAAATATCACCCCCACTGACTTGTTTTGTTTTTTTCTCTGCTGCCTTCAGCACCTCAAAGGGGTCCAATTCAACGTCAAATAACTGGTCAAGGAGGTTGGTTGACCACGTAGCTGAAGCCTTCCTGTAGGTACCCAGGCATAATGGTGGCTCAGCAGTGTGTTTCTCTGTGGACTCCTGGGTGGTCATGGAGCCAAGAGCACCCACTTCATCTCTTCACACAAGATGTCCCGGGCATTGTACAATTGTGTGTGTGTGCATGTGTATAGGGTAAGGAGAGAGGGATAAAGCAAAATACCTACTAGAGAAATCTGGGTGAAGGAATGTCAGTTATTAATACTACTGCGGCTTTTTCTCCTTTTTATTAATTTTATTGAGAAACAAATAGCAATGAGACAATTTCAAGACAGGTTAGTAGGACAGTTACAGTACTTTTTTTTTTTTTTTTTTTTTTTTGCAGAACCAGGAAAAGCACCTATTCCACTGAGCCATCTCCCTGGCTCCTAAATATAATGCAATAAGTAAGATGTCTTTTTTTTTTTTTTTTTTTTGGTGGAATCAGGGATTGAACTCAGGCCCTTGTGCTTGCCAGGAAAGTGCTTATTCTACTGAGCCATCTCCCTGGCCCTTACAATACTTAATACATTGCATACTGTTGTCTTCATAGTAGTCATTCATAATACAAGGTGCAGATATGATATCCTGTCCACACCCTATTAGTACAAATCTTTCTTCTCATTGAATTAAGAGAAAATAGCTGTACATCTATCCTATTTGTATATACAGATACAAAATGGTCCTTCATTTATATCCCCTTTGTTTTGTTTAGTTTTGTCAGAGACGGGTATTCCATTGCCATTTAAATATTGTAGGTACATGAATTCAGCAAAATAATCCAATATAGTCCAGTAGTCCATAATTGTAGTGGGTTATGCATAGGACTGGAGTATTATTTTTTGAATTAAAAATTTAAAAATCAGTAACCCTAACTCTTCAAACAACAAATTCAGAGCAAAAATATATCAATAGATGCAAAAAAAAGGCATTTACTAGAATTCAAAGCTGAGTGTGGTGATGCATGCCTATAATCCCAGCAGTCGGGAGACTGAGGCAGGAGGATCACTGCAAGTTCAAAATGAGTCTGGGCTAAAAAGTGAACTCAAGGCCAGCCCAAACTATATAGTGAGACCCTGTCTCAAAAAAAGACAAAAAAAAAAAAAAAAAAAGAATTTAATATCTTTTAATGACTCATAAGAAAGGAGCTCTCAGGAGACTAAGAAACATCTTTGATCTAATAAAATATTTTAATAAGAACCCTACATAAATAACATCACAGTGATAAACTGCTGCAAATGATCTCTTGAGCCAGGAGCAGAAGTTGCCCTCGGCTTCCTACCATAGTGACACCAAGAAAGACAAGTAATGAGTAAAAACTAGAGATTTAAAAATTAACCCCAGTGGCAAAAGTGCCTGCCTGGCAAGTGCAAGGTCCTGATTTCAAGGGGCTGGGAGATGGCTCAGTGGAATAAGCGCTTCCCTGGCAAGCACAAGGGCTTGAGTTCAATCCCCTGCTCCGCCAAAAAAAAAAAAAAAAAAAAAGTAAGAAAGGTCCTGATTTCAGTCCCTGGTACCACAAAATAAATAAATAATAATAATCTCCATTAGTTTTTTTTTAATTTATTTATTTATTTATTTTTTGACACAGGGTTTCCCTACACAGTTCAGACTCACTGGCACTGCGAATACAGGCATGCACCACCATGCTGGGTTTCAGGGCCAAGGCTGTGGTGCGGGGCATTGAACTCCAGTCCTTCCGCTTACCAGGCAAGTGCTTAGAACTACTGAGCTATTTCCCCAGCCCCCAGTTGGTTTTTACAGGTGACATAATTCTGTACTTGAAAAGTCTAAAGAGTCTGGGTGGGCTGGGGAGATGGCTCAGTGGAATAAGTGCTTCCCTGGTAAGCACAAGGGCCTGAGTTCAATCCCCGGTTCTGCCAAAAAAAAAAATAAAGAGTCTGGGTGTGGTAGCACACTTGTACTCTCAGAATCTTGGAAAGCTGAGCCCAGATGCTCATGAGTTTGAGCTAGCCTTGACAACTCAATGAGACTTTGTCTCAAAATTCAAAAATTAGGGCCAGGGAGGTGGCTCAGTGGAATAAGTGCTTCCCTGGCAAGCGCAAGGGCCTGAGTTCAATCCCCGGTTCCACAAAAAAGAAAAGAAAAAAAAAAAATTCAAAAATTGATAAAGGGGTTTGGACTGTAGCTCAGTGTGAAAGCCTTTCAGTATTTAAAAAAAAAAAAAACTTAAAAGAACTAGACAGAATTTTTATAATAAATTAGTTTAGCAAGATTGTTTATACAAGGTAAATATATAGAAGTCACTTGTAAACCAGGTGTGGTGTTGCATGCCTGTATTCCCTGTTCTTGGGAGGCTGAGGCAGGAGGATTATTGCCAAGTTCAAGACCTGGGTTATAAATGGAACTCAATGCCTCAACTGCATCGTAAAACCCATATTAAAAAAAAAAATCTCAAAAAGACAAGAAGAAGAAGAAGAGGAGGAGGAGGAAGATGAAGAAAAGGAAGGAAGGAAGGAAGCAAAGGTACAGAGCTATGGTTGTAACTAAGTGGTAGAGTGCTTGTCTAGCACACATGAGATCCTGGGTTCTATCCCCAGTACCATGGGGAAGAAAAGATGAAACTTGGTCCCAACCTCATAGCCTACATGAAAAATGTAATTTTGTGTGGCATTGCATCTTTAATATGAAAGGAAAGAAAGCTTTCCTAGAAGACATAATATAGGGGGAAAAAATCAAGACTTCATGATCTTGGGGCTGCAAACAATTTCAATATAATACAAAAAACCTGAGAACCATGAAAAGATTGAAAATTGGATTGCATGGAAATCAAAAGCTTCAGTTAATCTGAAGATGCCAAAGAAAGGACAAGAAGGCCAATTTCAAAGGGATCACTGCCTGCAACACATGTGATCTACAAAGGCTCTCATCCAAGCCACACACAGTGAGAAGACCCCAGGGGAAAGGATGGGAAAGACAAAGCCAGGGTGTTTCTTCAGTAGCCACCAACAAGATGCTTGGCACCCTTGGCTCCTGGGAAACACAAACAGAAGCCAGTGAGGTGATACAGAGGTCCCTGGAGTGACAAGAATCCAGGAGGCCACATGAGGGGCTGAGTGAGACGTGAAGCAGCTTGGGTTCCCACTTGGCTGCAAGGAAAGATGCAATAAATACAAGCACAGAGGAAACTGGTGTCAGCTACAAGCTGAGCCCTGCACACCTGGAGCTGTGCTGAATGAGCAACAGCATGGCCATGGAGACCCCGAACAGCCACGCCTACCAACAACAGGACGTGCTAACACAGGAGGGTATTAAAACAGTGCATGCTATGCAGCATGAAAACAAGTAAACAACAAGCATGAAGCTCACAAATACAATATTAAAGGAAGAAGTCAGACACAGCTGATTACAGGTCCAAGTTGAGAAACAAGATAAAAGCATACTTCCATGTTTGGGGGTACCATGCAGATTAAGAGCCATGAGAGAACAGGACTCAGTCCAGAAGAGGAGCAGCAGAGGAGATGGGAAGCTGGATGGCAGGGGTGAAGAGGCTCTGGCCCACCGGAGGGGTCACTAGGGCACTTGACCACCGAGCTAGATTCCCAGTTTTTGTTGTGGCTTCATTGGGTTTGACACAGGAGTTGCTAAGTTGCCAGGCTGGTTCCAATTTGCAGTCTTCTTGCTTCAATTTCCCCAAGTGCTAGGGTCACAGGTATGTGTCACTGTCTGCTGTTCCCAGCCCTTCTTTTAAGGTCTTGCTAAATTGCCTAGGGTGGTCTTGAACTTGTTTCCTGCCTCAGCTTTCTATATAACCAGAATTACAAGTATCCACTGGAGGCTGGGGAGATGGCTCAGTGGAATAAGTGCTTTCCTGGCAAGTACAAGGGCCGCAGTTCAAGCCCTAGTTCTGCCCAAACAAACAAACAAAAAAAACCTTAAGTGTCACTCAAGGTTTTGAGTGTCATTTAGACACTTCTGCTAAGCTAAAACACAAGATTTTTATTTTTGAGATAGGGTCTCACTACACAGTTTGGACTGGCCCTGTGCTCACTTTTCGTAGTCCCCAGGCTGGTCTTAAACTTGTGGGGATCCTCCTCTCTCAACCTCCTGAGTACTAGGATTATAGGCATGTACCACCATGCCCAGTTCTGGGTCCAGTGTGGCATATGGGGCCAGAGATGGGCTGCAGACCCTGTTAAAACACATAATTTATATTGTAGGTGTTTTGAGACAGTACCTTGCATGTCAGCCAGGCTGACCTCAAACTCATAGTCCTCCTCCCTCAGCCTCCGGAGTGCTGGGATTAGTGGGCTATGCCACCACATTCACAATCCAAAGCTCTATGTTGCATTGTGAAGGATTCAGTGAGATCAGTGTAAACTTGATCCCAAAATTGATAAGAGAAATACAAAGAATACAAGGAAAGAAATAAAATTATAGGCCCATTTTACTTATAGAATATGAACATATTCATATAGAATATAGATATGAACATGTATGTTCTTAATTCTTTTTTCAATCTCTTCCCTCTGTTCTTACATCTCCCTTCATCTGTATAAGTTTAGAGGTAGGGATGTAATTGTGGCATAAGTGCAAGGTCCTGAGTTCAATCCCCGGTACCCAAAAAAAAGAAAAGAGAAAAAGAGAGATCCTGAGTTCTGGCCACTTCCTCATGCTGTAATGTCTCCTGTGTTGGCCACACGTGGCCCTGCAGAGGAAGAAAGTAGATGCCTGTCAGGGACAACTAGAAGTCATCATCCCACAGCCCAGGGCCAGGACCAGCAAGATGGCCAAGGCTGGTCACACAGATACAGTGCCACTCCACAGCAGGGTCAAGCAAGGACACTTTCCTGTGTGGCTCCCAGAGCTCCACTGCCCAGCAAGTTCTGACAGTACACAAGTGACCAAGACACTGGGGCTGGGAGAGACTACAGGGCCAGGAGGAGGCTGGTGACTCTAGCACAAATGTGACCAGTGAGGAAAGAATAAAGGTTACTCTTTTTATTGTCTGGGAAGAGGCTGGTTTCACGGACACTACCTGGGAAGAGGACCCAGCTAGACTAAAGACCTAAGTATAGGGACCGGGGAGATAGCTCAGTAGAATAAGTGCTTGCCTGGCAAGTGCAAGGTCCCGAGTTCAATCCCCGGTACCGCAAAAAAAAAAATAAAGACCTAAGTATGACAGACAACATGGACAGACAGGGACTGGATGGGGTGGGCTCCATAGCAGAGCTCTTGCCCAACATAGGTGAGGCCCTGGGTGCCATGACAGATGGCTGAACCACAGAAGGGGGCTTCCTTCTGTCTTGAGGAAGACCTCAGAGGTATGTTCACATCAAGAGGCAGAAAAGAAGAATGTGATTTGAACAAAACTAAAAATTACTGAGAACACTTTCCTGGCAATCCCTGGTTCCGCAAAAAAAATAAAAATAAAAAATTACTGGGAAACTACACAACAGAATGGGAAAAGATGAAACTATCCAGGGATTCATAGTTTGAAGTTTGAGGCATTGTGAAAGTCGAGATTTAGAAGACAGCAACTCACCCACCAAGAAAATAATTAAAGGATCTGACCAAGCATTTGCAGAGGAAACCCCCCAAAAGGAAGCTAGTAGGGGCTAGGGATATACCTCAACAGCACAAACACCTGTCTGGCAAGCACAAGGTCCTGAGTTCAATTCCCAGTATCCACTCCCACCCCCCAAAAAAGGAAGCAAGTACATAAGACAGTGCTGTCTCAGTTAGTCTTCTCTCATTGCTGGGACAAATACCTGACACTCAAAATAAGGAAGGAAAGGTTTATTTAGCTCACAGTCACTGCAGGTTTCAGTCCATACTCAGCTGTTCCAAGGCAGAGCGGCACATGGCAGAGAGCAACCGTTCATGGTGGCAGCAAAGAGCAGACAGCAAGCGGTAGGAGTAGCAGCAACACTGACTACAGGGAGCAAGTCTGTCTCCCTTATGTTGCATTCAGGCTACCTGCCCAGGCTGGGTGTAGCACTCACACTGGTAACCCAGTGGATCATGAGTTCATCCCAAACTCTGGAAGTCTGGCCCATGACTGCTTGAGGGACAACTAGACACAAACCATAACAGTGCTCAAATGCAGCAGAGAAATGTAAAATGGAGCAATCCCTCCACACCCCGTCATGGGCAAAGCAGCAGCAGCAGGAAAATGTGGAGCAGGGAAAAAGGTATCTGACCTAGGAGCCAGTGGTCACTGGCTTCAAGTACCTTCACTGACCTGAGTGGACTCTGTATCTGATTCTGCTTATCTATCTGTCAGGCCTTCTGTGCTTTGCAAAACCTTGGAGGCAGCGCAGGTGTCCACTTGTGGGAAGCAGCCAGCTGAGTGTGCACCTTGCTGGACAAGGGCTCATATGCATTAACTGGGAGAAGAAAGAGCTGAACCCAGCAGAGGCAGACCTTTGAGACATAATGCTCCATGGAAGAAAACAGCTGTAGGTCCCAAACTGTGTGCCAAGGCACCCAAGGGTGCCACGGTGAGTTCACAACTGTCACTGAAAGATATTTAACATTTTAAGAAATTACGGGGGTATGCAGCCTGTCAAACACTATAGTTCAAGAGAGCTCAGAGTTCCAACATTGAGGCACATTTTCTTTTCTTTCTTTTTCTTTTCTTTTTTTTGTTTTGGCAGAACCAGGGATTGAACTCAGACCCCTTGCACTTGCCAGGTAATCACTTATTCTACTGAGCCATCTCCCTGGCCCCTACATTTTCCTTTTGATTATATTTCTTCATCAAGATGGGTTTTACAACATTGCTGTGACTAAAAAAAACAAAAACAGGGGCCAGTGAGATAGCTTAGACAAACTAATTTGTCTGCTTAGGCAAGCTTAGGCAAGCACAGGGACCACAGTTCAATCCCCAGTACCAACGACATGCTGCGCCAGCCCAGCCCCAGGGCAGGCTGAGCAGGACAGAATTCAGGCACAGTGGTGCATGCCTATCCCAGTGCTGGATAGACTGAAAGCAAGAGGATCAAGAGTCCAAGCTGCATAGTGAGACCCTGCAACAACGAAATACATTAAAAAAAAAAAAAAAGTTACCAGGCAAAAATCAGTGAGTATTGGGCCAGGTAGATAACTCAGTAGTCTAAAGCACCTGCTTAGGCAAGCTTAGGCAATCACAGGGACCACGGTCTGATCCCGGTACCACATGCCACACTAATGCCATCCCCAGGGTGGGCTGAGCTGGCCACAAAAAAAAAAAAAAAAAAAAAAAAAAATCAGTGGGTATTAGTAACTGTAAATGGGGTACTGCTGTGTCTCTTCACAATAACCCTGTAGTATGTATTTTATATTTTCACTTGGCCCAAGCTCATTCTGAAGAGCCTATTTTTTCCCCTACCCTTTTGGCTCTTGGCCCTGTTTTTCTCCTACCAAATAAATTTCAAACTTTGCCATCATTTCAGAGAGAAATATGAAGGAAGCAATGTCCACACTAAGGCTTGCAAAGGTATGCAGAGCTACCAGACCCAGACCCCCTCTCAGTAAAGCAACTGAAGTTATTTATGGATTAAATCAAGCCAGGTGTGTCAGCAGAGGCCTATAATCCCACTATTAAAGGGGTTGAGGCAGGAGGATCACTAGGAGCTCCAATCTACCCTGGGCTATACAGTGAGACCTTGATTTTAGTAAATAAGTAAATCAGAGCTGGTGAGATAGCTCAGAGGCATAAGCACCTACTTGGCAAGCACAAGATCCCCAAGTTCTATCCCTAGGCCTGCATGCTGGCTCTGGAACCCTGGGTCTGTGGTGGTGTACACCTATAATCCCAGCACTTGGGAGGTTGAGACAGGAGGATCACTGTGAGTTCGAGATCAGCCTGGGGGCTACAAAAGTGAGCACCAGGCTAGCCCAAACTGCACGGCAAGACCCTGTCTCAAAAACAAAAAAAAAAAAAAAATGGGGCCTGAGACGGGGCATGGTGGCGTGTGCCTGTAATCCCAGCACTTGGGAGACTAAACAGGAGATTCACCACAAGTCCAATCTAGTAGTGAGAACCTGAACACCCTGTAGACCCTTCCCTAAATACAGAAAAAATAAAAATAAAACTGGGCCTAGCTCAGTACCTGCCTGAAAAGTGTGAGGTCCCATGTTTGATTCCCAGTGCCCAAAAAATCAAACCAATGTCAGCTGCAGTAGTACATGGTTATAATCCCAGCATTAGGGAGGCTAAGACAGGAAGATCACAAGTCTGAGGTACAGCCTGGGCTACACAGTGAAATCACCTCAGGAAAAAAATAAAAATAATAAAATCAAGGGATTTTTTTTTCAATGTGTTTTATTTGCAAATTACTAAATTGTTAGGACAGAAATACTAAAATCATTTGGTCCTCATAAATAAACAGAACTGCTCATTATTTCTTTTGACCAAAAAGGTCCCATGAAAAAGTTACTGTTAAAAGTACCATGAACCAAATAAGGGTGTCCCCAAGTCAGGGAAACCCCAGCTGCTGTAATTTATAGACCCCAACAGCCTCTCAAGGCAGCAGCATGCCTCAGCTGCTTGCCACAACCAGCTCACACCCCAGACCTCACAACAGCCCCTGTAACCTGCATCTGTCCTGTCCATAGGACCCTGGTGTGGGAAAGCAGGCTCTCTCCCTCCTGAGTAAGCATGAGGGTCCTTCACCTGGGCCCACTGGCTCTCCTGGGCCCAGGCTTTTTGCAGCCAGGCCTGTGTGCTATGTGGACTCCTCCAAAAGTTACAGGGACCATATCCTTCATCCTCTCTGATGCACATCCCAGGGCCTAATGCCACAATCACCCCTGTACCCTCCTCCATGTACCGAGGTAGGGGTAGCTCAGAACCAGGGATCCCACCATAGTTTGCCAGCACTGACATGGCAGAAGGGGGCCTAAGGCCAGGGGACAAGGACAAGCATGAGACCACATTGGAGAACATGGACAAGGCTATGGACTCAAGAAGGGACAGGCATCAGTGACCAAGGTCCCCATGACTAAACAGGACCCAATCTTGCCCAACCAGCCATATTTCTCTCCAGATGGCACCTGGATGTACCCCTCTCCAGCCAAAGCAAGATGTCAACAAGATGCTTGTCACAAAAAAAAAAAAAAGGCTTGTCATACTCTTCAGGCATCCACATGGTGAAGTGGCTGCAAGAGCTATGGTGTGGACCAAGCAGGACCCCAGCCAGCCCAGTCCACTAGCTCAGGCTACCCTGGGCCATGTGAAGTAGGCCAACTTGGGGTCAAACTAGGCAGAACCCAGGCCTTGCAGGAAGCACTGTGGGACAGGAGTGATGTTACAACTGGAGAACAATCTTTTTTTTGGTGGAACTGGGGATTGGACTCAGGCTCTTGCACTTGACAGGGAAGCACTTATTCCACTGAGCCATCTCCCCAACCCCAGAACATTCTTTTTTTTTTTAAATCTTTTTTTTTTTTTAATTGAACTACAAATGTCAATCAGTTTCAAGACACCTTAACAATACAGATTCGATAAATTAATACATTGCAAACTGTTTTCATAATTTTTAAAAATCTTTTATATGTTTATTTGATACAGAATCTCTATACACAGCTCAGGCTCATAAGTGATCCTCTTGTCTCAGCCTGCCTGGCGCTAGAATTACAGGCATGTGCCTCCATGCCTGGTTTCAGTGGCTGGCACATGGCATGTGGTACTGAGATCAAACCTGGGTCCTTGTGCTAGCCAGGCAGGCACTCTGACAACCAAGCTATCTTCCCAGCCCAGAGCACATTCCTTTTTATGTATAAAGTGATACTTGGAGTCACTCAACAAAAAGGCAGAACGCAAAGTTATGTTTTGGGGGTTTTTGTTTTGTAGGTACTAAAAATCAAAGCACAGCCGAATAGGTGCTGTGCTGCTGACCCACATCCCCAGCCCCTAATCCAGGTCTTATAATGGCTCTTCTCCCTAAAACATGGCTTTTCCCTGGAGGATCCCATCCAAGGTGCTAGACACAGAACCCAGGCCTCATGAGAGCTGGGCAAGCATTCTACCATGGAGCTGCACTCCAGCTGTGCTGTTTTTGAATAAGCACAAGTTCCCATGCTTTCCTTTCCTGTGGCTGTGGCCTCTGTACGGTCTCCGTGAGGACACAGAGAAGGGCTGTGTATCTTCACATGGATTAAACTGGCCTCCAGCTACTCGTGGCTCTTGGCTCTGGTGTCCTAGGTTAGGGTTAATGGGGAACAGTGACGGTGGGGGGTGGACAACAGTGTGGGAACAGTTTTTCAAGGTCAGGAAGGGATAGGAATCAGGTGAAAGTGAGGACCTTAGCAGCTCCAGTCAGCTGCCCCTGTGAGCTGGGAAGGATTTCTCCCAAGGGACTCATAGGGCCTCCCTGCCAACACCTGACGTTAACTCTATATAAGGGCATGGGAGCTGATTTGCAGATCTTCAATGTGGATTGTTTTAAGCCATTGTACCCCCTGGCCTGCCAGCCATGGCTGCTTATTGAGACTGTAAGTCTCAGTCTGGGGCTGGGGAGTTGGCTCTGTAGAATAAGCACTTCCCTGGCAAGCTCAAAGGCCTGATTTCAATCCCTGGTTCAGCAAAAAAAAAGCCTGGGTCCTCCAGGTGGCACCTTTGATCCCGCCTTCACCTGGTTCCTAGAGCCACAACCCAGTTCATTTCAGGAGCCCCAGATCCACATACATACACCCAAGAACTAACTGCAACTACACCAAAGCCACAGAGCAAGTGGAAAAGTGACAGCTCCCTGACAGTGAATCTGCATCTGGGTTTTAAATGAAGTTCCAGGAGCTTAAGGAGGTGCTTAAGATAGTTGTAGGCCCAGGATGGCAGCACACGGTGGGCTCTGTCTATGAGGGTCAGGTGGGAAACTCCGTAGGATGGGCCTGGCAGTAGGCTCAGGGGGCCCAGGGGCTGGCAGTGCCTTGTCCTAGACTGGTAGTAGCACTGAGTTAGGGTCTAAAGCCTGGGATGGAAAGACAGGCAAGATGGAGGTCACAGGCCCACCTGTGCTTGCTGCAGGGGAGTCGGCAGGCGGCCAATCCCCTGGGCTGTGGGCGCAAACCCAACACAGGCAGCTCTTTGTCAGGCTGAGCTATAGTGCAGTCTTCAGAACAAAGCCCCTCTGTCCACACACCCAGGCACCACCCCCAGGGAAAGCACCAGAGCCAAGACCTCATCCGGCCCCCACTCCAACACAGACGCATCTATGGCCAACACAGGAGGAAGGCTGTATGCACTGCTTGCACTGGGATTTGCAGTGGGCCAAGGCAGGGTGGGAGGACAGAACTGTGTTCAGAGCAGATGTAGGGCCTCCCGCCGACACTGCTTAGCTCAGCCACCCTGGGCCTCAGCTCCCTCTTTCTACTCAGATAGACCTGGAAAGGTGGCCTGGATCCTACATGTAGGGAAGGTTTCACCATTTATTTCTGGGTCTCCTCCAGGCCTCCTCGGAGGGAGGAGCTATGCCAGCCCCAGTGCTGCAGACCAGGGCTGAACACTACACATCAGCCCTGTGTCCATTACTCTAGAACCTGCCCTTCCAAGGAGGTCAGAACAGTCAAGGCATGTTCCCACGCGTCCACGGAGAGAGGCTGTGTCCACGGCACCTCAGCGTCTAGGAGGTAGGATCCACACGAGGCCTGGTATAGTTCCCGCCAGCCTGGCCAGCTCTTGCTGACACTGTCCCTGCAACTGACACAGCACCGCCTCCAGGCTGGCCTCCCGGCTCCTCAAAACCCTGATTACTTCAGCCACTGGCAGGCCCTTGGCCCCTGCTGACCCAGCTTTGATCTTCACCAGACGGTGGGGCCCCCGAGGTAGACTAGAGCCCCGGTCCTGCTTCCAGGATTGCTGCAGGGCCAACAGCTCCTGGTCCACAGCCTGCTGCAGGGCCTGTCTTGCTGCACTCCACTTTGGCCCACGCCCCAGGCCACCAACCTAAACAGAAAGAGCCACAGCAGCTCAGGCTCGGCAACTCTGTACCCAGGACATAGGACTCAGGGACCTTAAGGTTTCTGGGGCCAGGGATGGGGGATGTGGTGTCCCAGCAGGGGCTCTCAATTCTTTGTGAGAAAACAATGGTGCCCAGTACCCTCTATTAAGACAAGGGGCTCCCATCACCATCCTAAGGCTGGCTCCACCCTCACAGAGCATATGGCCGTATCAACTGCAACTGGACCACAAACACCCTCAGGCTCTATCCCTAGGCTTCACAAGACCAATTACAGACCCAGGTGGCTGGTCCAGAGGTAGAGGTGGGTGTAGCAGCACAAAGAATTCAGAGCAAAGAACTTGGGGCCTCCCATCTTCAAGCCTACCCAGTACTTCTCACCTCCTAGGGTAGGGAGCTACCCACTGAGCCTACCTCTGGTTCTGGAAAGTCCTGGGGCTTGAGTCCTCATCCTACTCCAGATGACTCGAGGGAGCCATCTGAGTCTGTGAGGCCAGGCAGGGTGGGCTCACCCAGGAAAGACGCTGGACATGACCTAGGCTAACCTCATTTCTGGGTTGAAGGAAGAGCCTGAGCAAGCAGGCACAGGGAACACCCTGCTCTTCATGGAGGCCTACTGAGAACTGAGGGGAGTCTCCCTGTGGCTTGTGTTAAAACACTTTCAAAAAAGAAAACGGTATAGTATGCCTATAATCCCAGCTACTTGGGAGGCTGATGCAGAATCCCAAGCTCAGTGTCAAGTTCAATGTCAGCTTGGGCAACTTATTTAAAAAAAAAAAAAAAACTTTTTAAAAAAGGGGTTCTGGATATAGCTCAGTACTCTCTGGATTCAAAAGAAAAAAGAAATAGAGTAATGTTCAATGCTTACAGCCAGGAACTTCCCCAGAGGCCCACTGGACCTGGGGCAGTGGCCACCATTGAAGCAAGAGGTCCAGGCACCAGACAGCATGTGAAAGAAGGGACTGGCAGGGTGAAGTGACACCTGCATGGACACCAGGGGGCAAGCCATGCAAGACAGGCTCAGCCCCTCTCCAGGATCCCTTGGAGAACAAGACTCCCATGAGGTGGTCTGGGACATGGAGGGGCTGCAGCTACAGGGACCCCTCAGTGTACATCTCTTTGGCTATAAAGTGGTCTGAATGCATCACCTACTACACCTAATCCAATTAAACTAGGTACTTTAACTAGTAGCTCAGTTAAAGTCTACTGTGCTCAGGAGTCAGTCCTGTTCAGGGCTCCTGAAGGGGTAGGGTAAGGGCTGCAGAGGACAATACCTGGTGGGGTGGAGCCTGCATGTGCAGGCCATCTAACTGAACCCCTTCAGGGCCAAGACTGACTAAACCTGGAGGACAGGGCCCAGTCAGGTGGGTAGGGCTCACCTGCGTCTCCCAGGCTTGGCGCCGGCTGAGCACCTCTTCACATAGCAACTCCCACAGTGCCTGCAGCTCCGCTTGCAGTGTCTGCAGCTCCTCCTGTAGGGTCTTCAGCTCCTGCGTCACCAGCTCCAGCTTGCCACACTCATGCTCAGAGATCCTGGGCTGGAACATGGGCACAGCAGGGCCCTCTGGAGGACAGGCACCTAGGACAGTGTCCTGCAGAGACCAAAGAAAGAGAGTGTGTGCCAAGCACAGGCCTCCAGTCAATAGAATCAAGGGTACAAAGGCCCAGAGGAGAGTGGGAGAGTGGTGGCAGTCCTACACTTGCAGCATCCAAGAGAAAAAAAATCCGACACCTAGGGACACAAGGTAGAACCAGAAGACAAGCCATATCCTGGGCACAACCCAGACTCAGTCGCCAAGCCAGACTTCCTTGGGGCTCCTCTTCTTGTCTGGAAGGTGGGGAAACCCTCAAACTCCCAATGTGTTTGAGCCCAGAAACGGAGGAGAAGCGGGGCACCCTTACCATCCACTTCCAGAAGACAAGCTCATAGCGCCGCCACTCTAGAGCCGCCTCCAGCCGGGCATTCTCCTGCTCCAGCGCCCGCAACTGCTGCAGAGTAAGCAAGCTAGATACTTCTGCCTGTACCAGGGTCCCTGCAGGCAGCTACAGAGTCTATCCCCGAGGGTACCTAAGCATCTGCCTGAGGGTTTCAGGTCCCTTCTGAAAGGAAGGGTGGCCCAAGCTCAAACAGGTCTGCCCTTCTGATCACACCCGTGGTCCCTGCCCCATGGGAGATCCTAGGCTTAGGGCTGACCCTGGTCCCCCCGCTCTGGACAGCTCTATCCCACACCTCTCACTGAGCAGAAGGCCCAAGAAGAGAGTCTGCCAGCTTCAGACGCAGGGGAACCCCCTTCCCTGTCATTCTGGGAACCCCAAAGGCTAGGAGCACTTTGCACTGGCTTAAGTGGGAAGAGGTGGGGTTGGGACACAGATGGAGAACAGGGAAGGATGGGACGACAGATCAGTTGTTCTTCCCTGCCCCTCCACCTAGAGTCTGATGACCCTGCCGGTGTGTACACACACACACACACACACACACACAGGTTGGCCTAGAGATGTCCAGCACAGAGCCTGATGACCCTGCATGATGTACACACACACACACACACACACACATACACAGAGACTGGCCTAGGAGATGTCCAGCACAGTATGACACAGCCCTATCCCTACCTTTAGGGCATCTCCCATTCTGACTACAGCTGGGATCCCCATAGCTCCTCCCTCCACTCAAGTATCCTGGGTGGGAACCCGAAACCTGGTGGCTCCTTTCTGGACACCAATTATCCAGCACCTGACCCCTCCTTGGAGAGGACAGGAAGCCAGTGATGGGCTGGCTGGGG
Source organism: Ctenomys sociabilis (assembly GCA_004027165.1). Lineage (NCBI taxonomy): Eukaryota > Metazoa > Chordata > Mammalia > Rodentia > Ctenomyidae > Ctenomys > Ctenomys sociabilis. Next base: position 4,360 of record PVKA01019557.1, on the reverse strand, counting down.
CATTCTAGAGGCCTGTGGCATGTCAGGGCAGGGATAGGTCCTATGAAAAGAAGAGAACCTACTCATGGCATTTGCATCAGGGCTTTATGGCCTTGCACAGGGAGAGGATCCCTGCTGGGCAGTGCATACCAGGCCCTCTTCACCTGAATTCCCTGCTGTACAGACAGGCAGACAGCAGACCAAGGGAGTAGGGGTAGGGTGGTTCAATGGGGAGTACCACTGAACACCAGCCCCTGCCAGCCCATCCTAAATCCACCACAGCAGAGACAAGGGCAGGAACAAACAGGAGCAAATAAGTATAGATTGTGGCCCTAGACCAGGCCAGGAAGAAGGAAGTAGCCACTTCCCTTCCTCTCCTTTCCCACCTTGCTTCACCCCCTGGGACAGCTACTTCCCTGCCTACCTCCCTGCTAGGGACATTAAAGGCTACAGGCTCTCTTCTGACCAAGAGGAGTACCCAGTTATCCAACAGCATGTCTGGCAGCACACCAGTCACAGATCCTTCCAGAAGCTTCTGATACATAGTGTAACAGTGCAGGCCCTTCAAGTACGTCAGGTTCAGACACTGGGCACTGCTCCTTCAGAACTTGAAAGACAATCATGGCCCCAGGGAACCCCCACTATGGTCTCTGGCTATCCTATGGTATCAACGCACACCAGCCTCCGAACAAGGGATATCTCAGGCCACACATCACACAGAGGGTCCCACAGAGCAGTTCCAGCCAAGCCCAGACTGAGCCTGGGCAGCCCTGGCTTTGCTCCAACCCAGAAATGGGCTGAGTCACCTTCAAATGAGGGACAAAGCCAAGGGTACAAGGGGACACCCAAATGCTGCCTCGGCACCTCCACATCAAGCACAGACCCTAACTAAGCTGGACCAGCTGACACCAGGCTGCGCAGATGCTGCCAAGGGGCACCTTAGCCACTGTGGGGTCCACAGTTGCCCAGAGCATGCTCCGGGCAGGGATCTTCAGAAGCCCAGTGGACAATGGTAACCAGGAGGCAGATCATCTGCCTCTGGTCCTAGGTCAAGTCCCACCTGCCCAAATCTAGGACAACCTGCAGGTGAGGCCAAGTCTCAGGGTTGAGGAGGAAAGAAGACAAGAGGGGAACAGGTTGGAAGGAGGATTGCCCTAACTGACTACAGCCCTCCTATGCAGCAGGACACATTGGGGCTGGTCAACCCAAGCCACAACTCAGGACGGCCCAGAGCCCCGCTCTAAGTAACAGTCAACCCTGGCCTTATCCTGGGAACCCAGAGATGAAACTGGACATGAGAAAAGAAGCAGTGGTAAGGGTGAAAAGAAAAGAGGGGACAAGTCAGTAGGAAAAGAGAAAGGAGGAGGGGAAACTGGACATCCTGGGGAAAAGGGTACCTGGGGTCTCACAGCCTCTCAGATTCAGTGCCTGCTTTCCTTTACACCTGTGCTCTGCTGGGCTCAGCCTTCTGCCTTGGACCCTAGGACCCCATCACCTGGCTAACCCTGCCTGGAAAGTAGCCAGTGCCCATGGTCAGCAAGCAGGACTGGGGCCACCAGGCCTACCCTTTTAGCCAACCCTTCCCGCAAGCCCTGGCTCTGGAAGCAGCCATCCCTTCCCTCCCAGCCATTCCAGGTTCAGCCCAGACCTGGACCCTGTGCCCCTTGGCTACCCAACCTGGCCCAGGGACCAGCATACACAACACCTGCCAGATGCGAGGAGCAGTGGACAGTCCCCAAGCAAGGAGGTCTGGAGGACCATTTGTCACCTATACCAGCAATGACACCCAGAAACAGCCAGTCCTAAAAGCTAGAGTAGCCCCAGCTCAACCCAACAGGCTTTGCCCCACTATAGATGGCAGCCACCCCAGATCATCCCTCACCTGCTGGCTGCCCTCTGGGTCCCTGAGCATTTCTGCTTCAGTGATAGACAGGTGGCCAAAGTTCCGGTCACTGTGGCAGCCATGGGTATATGAGTGGATCTGAAATGGACAGCACAGCCACACACCAGGCTGTGTGAGTGAGTGCTTCCAGCGCCAGGCCTCCTAGGGGGAGACTCTGCCCAAAGGAGTGACTGAAGTGAACATAAAAAACAGCCTTGGGAACAAAACTCCCAGGATCCTGCAATGCATATTAAGTTTGGAGCAGATCTGTAGGACAGCAGTCAGCAGAATCAACAATAAGTTATTGTCAGAGATGTTTGCTTTGACCATGTCCTTTCTGCCCCTAGCTTGCTTAAAATAGGTCGACATTTGTCACATAACAAACCATGCCATTCCTTCTCTGTCCCAACCAAAATCCCTATACAAATGTTGCAAGTGGTTTTCTTTTATATCTTTGTCCTTGTGTCCTTGAGTTATAAATAAACAACTTACAGAGGCCTCAGCTTGTGGCTATTTCCCTGAGACTCTCATACAGAGAAGCAGCCTGTATGGGCCTCTCAATAATTGAATTAAGTCTTGTTGCCAAGTAATCTTTACATCTTTTACACCACCAGTTACACTCTGTGATAGCCTTCTTCAGCTTAGGTACCATGTAGAGACCCCACTACCACAACAAACAAGAAAAAAATGCTCAGAGAAGCCCCACCTCACCTGAGTCCGGGCAGGACAGGCCCTAGCTCTGCCAGCATGCTGGGGGCCACCATCTCATAATGCCTGCCCTCCCCACAAAGCTGGCCAGAGGTATGGCATAGTTGAGCAGGTTTCATTCTGCCTGCAAAGTGGCAGGCTTTTAAAGGTGTGGATCTGTCTCCAAGGGCAGGGGCCAGGAGAGCATAGCAGAACCCTAAAGACCAATGGTGAGAACTCAGTGATCCCCTAGTAGGGGCCTAGGAGAGCTCCAGGTGTGAGGCAGGAGGCAGCACAGGTATTAACAAGTTGGAGCCACCAGGGCCAAAGCCAGGCAGGAGGGAGTGAGTGGCCTTGGAAGAAATTGTTGAGACCTTTGTGGGGGCTGTCATCACTGATTCATGCTGAACATGCCACCGGGCTGCTGGGCCCACATAAGTGACCCCTGACAAACTTCACAGCCCCCTACTAGAAGCCCCTACATGTCAGACACTCAGGAAATTGAGACAGGGGGACCATGAGTTCCAGGCTAGCTGGGGAAACTTAGTGAGACCATGTTTCACTAAAAAAAAAAAAGAAAAAAGAAAAAAAAATTACCCTGCCCCAATTCACCCAAACCCAGGATGGGGCCCAGGAAGCAGAATTTATTCCATCATGGAGCCATTACCAGGTTTGTTGATGTGGAATCTGAAGGCCATAATGACTTCTGGTGACAAGAAAGCACACCCTATAAGTTCCATGACATCCAGCTTCTACTCTACCAGCAGGCTGAGAATTGTGACCACTAACTAGCCTCTCCCTGGACCACCTAACCTAGAGGTGAGGGCTCAGACTCCACACATTCTGCTGGAACCCTGGGATCAGCCCCACCAGGCCTGGTACACAGGCTGCAAGGACAGGTATCCTAGAGCCTGGGCACAGGGGAGCTGCCCTGATAGGGAATCATGTGCCCAACCTACCTTGCTCAAGAGGGCACACTGCTCCTGCTGACTGCAGATCAAGCGCTGCCACCGGAACTGAAGTTTTCCCATCAGCCACTGCAGACAGCGGAGATCCACAGGGCCCTCTGCATCCATTTGGTTTGCAGCCAGGGGAGGACTGGTCAGGACCTCACACTGTGGGGGAACAAGTGTCAAGCTCTGATCATACTTATGAGGGACACATGTGGGTGCTGCCTCACAGGACCAAGCCTCCCAGCTTGGCTGGCTCAGGGCTGCTCCAAAGTCACATGGAGCAGGGGGGCTAGCCTTGCCTAGCCTTGCTATGGCCACAAGAACACTGGAGTACCTTGGGATTCTGGGCCGGTCTGGCCCAGATAACCCTAACTACACCCACCTCGAACATGGGCACCTGGTCACCCAGCTGCATGCAGGTCTGAGCCAGCAGCCACTCCAGCATGGGCCCTTGGGCCAGGAGCCAGGAAAAGGCCAGCAGCAGCTCTCTGCTGCCATAGGAGCCGTCCTCAGGGAGTTGTGCCAGAGCTGTCCTCGGGTAGCCATGGGACCACAGCACTGCCTTCACCCAGCAAGCTTGGGCCCCTGGAGGAGACCACCATTTAGGGGGGCCCCCGATCTGTATGTGTCATCACCTGATGCCTTTAAGGAACCCACAAGGCCAGCCAAATAGCTCAGTGGATTAGAGTGGGTGGTGGTGGTGGTAGTGGTGGTGGTGTTCGACCCGAGCCTGGTGCCAGTGCTGGCCCCAGCCCCGCCGAGCCAGCAACTGGGACTGGGCATGGTGGCACGTGCCTATAATCCCAGTTCTTGAGAGGCTGTAAAGAGGTGAATCACTACGAGTCCGATATGATAGTGA
>PVKA01019556.1:14244-41942 GCA_004027165.1 Ctenomys sociabilis | reverse complement strand
ATGAGTATATGTTCAAGTGGCATCCACTTCAGTATAAATGCTTCGAACTTATCATTCTTAATAGCTGAGTAATACTCCATTATATAGAAATACCACATCTTTTTCAACCATTCCTCATGTGATGGACATCTTGGTTGTTTCCAAGATTTTGCTATCACACATTGTGCTGCTATAAACATAGGTACACATATATCTCTATAATACAATGTTTCTAGATCCTTTGGGAAAATTCCCAGTAGGGAGATATCTGGCTTGAATGGGATTTCTAGCCCTACTCTTTTGAGGAGTCTCCAGATGGACTACAAGATAAACCCTGAGGGGACTTCACTGACCACATAAAAAATATAAAGTTCATGTGTTGGAATATAAGTCTTGATCTATCAAGATCTTAACCATCCAGTAGAAAAGTATAAAAATGAAGTATACATCGTGGGGCCATAACATTAAGCTGAGCTGTAAATGGCTATGGTCAACAACTCTTTGAATGACTCACTATTGTTGTGGAATGCTGGACTGTGTTGGACTGTGGTGTCGAGTTCAAGCACCTAAGTTAGTTGAATGACAATGGAGTGCCCACCTTTGACAGGTGTAGACAAAGGAAGAGGTATAGAAAGGAAGAATCATGATGTGTGTGTATAGACAGTACAGTTGGGGTAGATAAAGCTGTGCTTCTACATAATCCTATGAGAGGCAAGATCTGCACTAATGGTGGTTGGACAGGATATTATGTCGGCTTCTAATACTATGGTCATCAACCAGGAAAATAATTATTGAATTTTTGATATAATTTATGTATAAATAATAAGATAAGTAAGCAACTACACTCTTAATTTACTGATGAGATATATGCTAAAATAATATCTGTTAATATAATATCATGTATGCACCTTGTACGATACCAAAACATTATGAAAACAGTTTGCAATGTATTAATTTATCGAATCTGTCTTGTTAAGGTGTCTTGAAACTGTCTGATTGATATTTGTGCTTCAATAAAATAAAAAATAAATTAAAAAAAAGAAAATTAAGCTTATCCATTAAATTATGATTGTGTTGCAGGATTTTTGTAGAACTTATTTCAAACACTATTTATGAATATTTATGTATAAAATTTGCTTTACTTTTTGCATAAGTAATAATTAAAAGATATGATACATAAAATAATGAGAAAGATGAATGTAGGAACAAGTTACAACTGTAATTAATGAGATGTCATTATCTTATATTCAAATTTCTAAATATCAAGAAGTCAATGTTTGGTATTACTGAGGGAAAGAATTTATGATGTTACTCAAAGGAAGATATAAAGAAAGACTTCTTTGTTATTTAGGAAACTACTTTCATGGTCTTCAAATTTTGATATTCAAATATTATTTCTATTCATATTGTTTTGAGGATTTGATGTCTTATAAAAATTAATGAGTCTAAAATCAACAAGATATTTTGTATAGCTAGTGTTATCTAGACAAAAAGTTTTAAATTCAGTATGATAATCATTGCTGAAATTAACTTTATTCTAATTTTTTCCTATGTACACCTGCTTATAAAATTAATTTCAATTTCCATGCTTCTATTTCTTCCTTGTACAAGAATAATACGTCTTCTACAGCATCATTTTATGATACCTATTTTGAAATACTGAAATATTAGTGGATTGTAAGCACTGAATAAGTGCCAATGAAGATATACTATAGTCCCACACATCAAAAACCCTACTTAAGAATGGGGCAGAAGCCCTCCACAGACTCTTTAGTGTAAGAGATTAAAACAAAAGAAAATATATTCTTTAACAAATAAACAAAACACTTCACAAAAAATTCTCATATTCTCCACTAGTATTGACATGTAGTTTCAATGTACAATATCACCTTAAATGATACAGTAAGAAAAATAGCATCACATATATAAAAACCTGAAAACTAATATTCCTAATCCCAGATGTTAGTCTTGTTACAATTCCTTATTATATTTTATTATAAAATTAAAATCCTAATAACATCTAATCCATTTTCAGTTAAATATATAATAATAATTTTATGCTGTTAATATAGAGAAAAACCAAAGATATTATAAATCTTTAACCAATATAATTCAGAATTTACTGTTGCATTGTAAAATGAAAATAAAGAGACATTAATTTTTATTTTATTGATTATATGCTAAGATTATGTTTTGAAAAGTATAAATTTTGAAATCACATAGACTAATGTTATTATAAGGCCTTATCCATGCACAGGGAAAGGAATTATCATTTGTCCAAGCAAACAAATAAAAGGGTCAAAATTTCAGAAAGTAAACAAATCTTATTTTGGCTTTTATACAGACTGATAACCTAATATCTTCTCAGCATAAAATTTTAGAGATCAGTAACTGTTTGTTGTGTGTTCGCTAAGTTGATACACTGCCATTCTGTTCTAGATTTTTGAAAATAAATACTAGAAATGAATCAAGCTGTAAGGGATTTATCTACTACAATCTTCCTTCTGAATCCATACAAAATAATAGGAATTATGTTACATAGTACCTGAAAAGTGTCATGCAGCATTGATTCACTATGTTAGTGACAGCACTGGTAAAACAAATCAAACTGCCCAAGAAATAACAAAAAGTGCACTCCACAAATGCCATCCTTTGGATAACATTATTAGCGCTGGGAAGTACCTGATGCACAAAATTGTGTTGAAGGGGTTGAAAATCATATTTAATCTGTTTAACTTCTTGCCTTTTAAAATATTGTAATGATTATATTTTCAAATCTTTATCTTGTATTTCCTACTGTGGAATGATATTCTCTCTTTGATATTATTATTTACTAAAAATGTTGAATGAGTGAACAACATAAACAATTAGAAAATTATTTTGAGACAATGCAGCTAATACAATATGAACATATGGTTGTTAAATAATGCTTAGAAAACACAAAGAAAAACTCTATCACTATCTGACAAATGTCATGTACCAAACATGTATATTTACATAGAGAATATACATTGATTTTGTATAGATTCAAATCATTAATGATTACACAGCAGTAACATTTTTTTGTTTTTATCAATTAAAATAATGTCAGATTTTGCAATAAAGCCAATTTAAAAAACATGTCATGGTTCATTTTCTGCTTGATACATATCAATTTCAAATCAATATTATATTGTGATTTAATGTTTTCTCTAAAACATAAAAATTTTAATTTTGTTATATAAAATTGTCATATCAACAAAATTTATATGATAGAGGATTCTCATTCATATATTCAGGAACATACTACAATTAAAGTTTAATTAGAAAGTAACCTAAGATAAATAAAAGAGATACATCTGATTTGAGCAATGTAACACTTTCTTTCAGAGTGAGCTAAATTCATAATGCAAATGAAATTCCATGGCATCTATTTGAATTGTTTCAGATGCAAAGGATATATAGTATACATACCAACTATTACCTTCAAAAATTATAATTAAACCTAAAACAACTACAAAAATCTGTTCTCAGAAATTATTTTAAAATAAAAGTCATAGACAACATAAGGAGAGCCACCTCACCATTCCTCTTTAGCACAATTCTACAAGCATTATCCAGAGCTATTAGATAACATATATAAAAGGAAATAAGAATGTGAGGGAAGAAGTGAAATCATCCTTATGAAAATGACATGAACTCTATACTATATAGATGGCCCCAAAAACTCCAACAAAAGACTTAAAATTCATAAGCAACTCAATAGCATAGCTGGATAAAAAGTCAACGCTCAAAATTCAGTGGAATTCCTAAACACAAATAGCAAAGTGCAAGGGAAAATAGGAAAACCACACCCTTCCAATAAGTCCCCCCAAAATAAAATACTTAGGAGTTAATCTCACAAAGGAAGTAAGAGATATGTACAGTGAAATTTATACTACTCTGAAAATAAAGATATTGAAGACAATTTCAGAAAGTAGAAAGATATTCCTTGCTCAAGGGTAGGAAGAATCAACACTGAAAGCAGCCACACACCCAAAATTGTTATAGAGATTCAATGTAGTCTCAATTAAAATACTATTTGCATACCTCAAGATGTAGAGAAAATATGCCTGAAATTCATCAGGAAACAGAAGAAATCCAAAATAGTGAAAGCAAAGAAAAAGAAGGAGGCATTACAATCCCTGACTTAAAATTATACTACAGAGATACTGTGATAAAATCAGCATGATGCTGACGAGAGAAACAAAAAGACCTGAGGATTAATGGCAAAGCTTAGAAGATACAGACACAACTCCAAACACACTAAGCCACCTTATATTTAGTAAAGGGGCCAAATACATGAACTGGAAAAAATGTAGTGTTTCTAATAAATGGTGCTGAAAAAACTGTCTTTCCACATGCCAAAAATTAAAAATAGACCCATATCTATCAACATGCACTACAGTCAAATGAACAGAGATCTCAATATTAAAACAGAAATACTAAATCTATTGAGGGAAAAAGTAAGCAGAAATCATGAGGACAGAGATATAGGCAGAGGATTCAAGACAAAAGCCAAACTGCATGTGAAATATTTCAAAGAATCAACAACTTAGATTGCATTTTTTAAAAAAAGTTGTTTTTGTATGTCAAAAGAAATCATTGAAAGAGTAAAAAGCAAACCCACTATTTGGGAAAAAGAAATTTTAGCTGCCTGTCCCTCAGACAAATGACTTCTACCTAGAACATGCAAATAATTAAAAAACATCAGGCCCCCAAAATTCAAAGACCCAATCAAAAAATGGACATCTGAGATGAATTTGCATTTATGAGATGAAACACAAACGGCAAAAATAAATGTTCAACAGCATTAGTTATTTGAGAAACGCAATTTAAAATAACTCTGAGATACCATATCACCCTAGTAAGAAAGGTTATCATCAAGAAGTCAACCAACAAGAAATGCTGAAGAGCATGTGGGGAAGAAGGAATCTTTCTCTGCTTTCAGTAGGAGTGTGGAATGATACATGCACTATGGAAATAAGTATGAAGAGTCCTCAAAAAACTAGGATTGGAAGTTGCATTCAATCTAGATGTTACCCTCCTGTGTATTTTCCAGAAGAACTGAAGACATCAAAACACAGAGGTATATGTGCAACCATGTTTACAGTGGCACTATATATATCATAGCTAAATCTTGTAAACAACCCAAATGCCCATCATTTGATGAATGGATATAAAAGATATGGTACTCTTATATAATGAAGTATTACTCAGCTATAAAGGAAGATGGAGGCTTTATCAGCAAATGAATGCAACTAGAGACCATACCAATAAGTCAAACAAATTAGACCTGTCTATGTAAACATCAAATCATCATCTCCCTAGTAAATAAAATTTGAATAGTATATTAGATATCATAAAAGGAAAATAAACTGTTCAAAGGAAGGAACAAAAGACAGGAGAGAAAACAGAAAGGAAAAAGGGGAATGAAAAAGAAACACGCAAGAGCGCATGCACGCGCGCACACACACACACACAAACACACACACATATATCATAGCTCAGAAAACTGTATTGCTGACTTCTGCTGGCCTACTGAAAGGAACACATAATGCTTACCTTATTTCTCTCCATTTCAATTTAATCTTTTATTTTTTTCACCAATTGTTCATGCGTATATGTGATAATCTGAACAGCTAAATTGAAGACAACAATATGCAGCATAAACACCCACTGCTGAATTCCTATCATTTTTAAAAATTGTATTAAATATAGGGTCTGAGAACACAGATCAGATTATTATTGATCCCCCTGTTTTTGAGCTTCCCAAGCACTGGGATTACAGGCGTGTGCCACTGCAAACTGTTTCAATGGATGTCTCAGTGCGCTCTGGGGGAGGGGTCAGCACTACACTCTGTGTACCAAACCCAAGTCCCTGTGTCTGCTAATCAGGCGCTATTCCATTGAGCTATCTGGCAGGCTCTGCGTTAATTCATTCTGTTTATCTTCTCTTCCACGCATGAAATGTTTACAATTATGGGAGTGACATACAAAGAGTGTAGAATATTACTATAGATTCAGGGTTTTGGTTATTTTGAGAGAATTGTCCACAATCCCAGAGTTACTATCTGGGTTAAGAAATAACCCAGATATTAATTTCAATTTTCAGGCTTTTGAAAAAGTAGTTTCATAATCCTGCATGAGAAGGTATGATTTTGGCCCACTCAGGGCTGAGGACCATGTGAGCATGTATAATACCCAATGGAAACCATGATTTATCATGCTGCTGTCAATAAACTACAGAATAGTTTAGGCCAACCAAATAGGAATCCATGGTGGAGGGCCACAATGAGAGAGAGCCAAGCAACAGGGAGCCAAAATTGTCCAGGGCTAATTCAATCTTTTAATGCTGTAATTCAACCCATGCCTCAGGGACACAGTTTCTATCTGGCAATACTTTCTGTGCAGATAGAACAGCTGCTTTACCTAACTCAAATCAGATAGTGTATGTGGGAAGCAAATGTTTATCAAAAGTAACATATCAGGCATGCTTTCCCAGAAAATTCAGCTCCTAAGATACAGATTATCATGCCTTAAATTAGACTTGACATATTTCCTAATAAAGTTTTGTTATATTTGTTACTATAATTTTAATTTTGTTGTATCAAGTAATGTAAAAAAAACTAAAAAGGTATGCACACATGCCATAAAATAATGTGCAGTTACATTCATAGCATAAAACAATGTTGCATAAAAGTTTCATAATGGGTTATAAATATTAACATAAAGTTTTAACACAGTTCATAGCAATTAAACTAAGTATAGAAATTTTATCTGTTGTTTTAAACAGTGATTTATTCTTTATATCAAATTACAAATACATTTTGTCTGATGTTCTCTCTGAAGCAAATGACTTTAATGGAATTCTAGAAGTAACAGTTTATTTTTATTATTTTCCTTCAAGCTTTATAGCACATTGATGAGAAAACAAGAACCTGCCAACATAGTAGCAATATTTGAAAGGAAACTTTCTTCATAAAATAATGAAACCAACCTTTTTATCCATTTGCTGTGAGCTTTGTAACTGTCATTCAGTATGGCAGCTGAAATAAAAAAATGTGTTTTCCCCAGATTTAAATATAATCTTTCTTAATAGATGCAGGTTATCAAAACTTTTACAAGTAGAAAATGAACATACTCCACTTGAAACACTTTTTGGTGTTGAGTGACGTACAAAGAGTGTAGAATATAACTATAGATTCAGAGTTGTGGTCCTTTTGAGGAAACAGTCCACAATCCCAGAGTTATGGTCTGTTTAGGAAAGAGTCTACAGGATTTCAGGGTCTCACTATTAGACTGGACTCCTAGTGATCTGCTTGTTTACAGCCTCTCAAGAGCTGGGATTTGCCACCAGATGCCCAGTCTCAGTGACATTCTCAGTGTGCTGCAGGGGATGGGCCCGCAAGCCAGGCCTGGGGAGAAACTGCTTCAGATCAAGCAGTTTTCTATGTGCATCGCTTGACACCAGGGTGCTCAAGAATAGCACACTTTCAACAATACCAAGCTATATGAATCTAACTGTCTCAGAATGGAAATTCTTTAGGAAATTTTCTGAAGAAACTGAAGGTCAGAATGTAAAACAAACAAACTCCAAAAATACCTATATCCTGGTTTTGGAGGACATAAAAATGCTACAAGGCAAATTCTCTGGCTTCTACTAAATTCAGTGAGATGTCACAGTCCAGAGGAATAAATTTTCTGAATGTAGGACGGATGTCAAATGGTTTATGCCAAAAAACAGCTTGTTCTTGGAGCATGCTTAAGGCCATTGTGTTCAGAGATTTGGTAGAGGACACAACCTGCAACTGTAAATCTGAAAAGCCCATTAAAAATAAAGTCCTTCAAACATTTTGAGTTACATGAAATGACTGACTAGGCCTGCAGCCCATAATAAATATTTTATTTGTAGAAAAGAGTTTTAAGACTGAAGTTACTGAGAATATGTGCACATAGCATTTTCAACCAGTTATAAAATATAATCTCAGAGATGTTACTTCTTTAAGTAGGCAAAAAGAATAAAGCACATTGAGTTGACAAAATTCAGATATTTAAATAAACATAGCTAGTGTCTAGGTCATTTCTCTTTAAGATGATGATATGAACAGTTGCCATGAATTTTGGCTATATACGTACACAGCTATCGTAGGAGCTTTTGTTCAGCCATGATGACTTCCACAGCTCATATGCTAGTGTTGTATTGCTCTGCTATCTGTTATAGGTATACCAGAACAGTGAATGATGAGGTTTTAGAATCACTTCATTGAAAATTAGTCAATATATCCATCAATTTATTGAAAGCAAGGATGTTTCTCCAAACCATGGTAAATTCTTTTTTTAATGAAGAACAAATACCAATGAGATAGTATAAAATCGAATTAATAGGACAGATTCAACATTTACTACATTACAAATTGTTTTTGTAATGGTTTGTTATCATACAAGGTGCATAGATGATATTCTACTTGCAGACACTATTATAGCAGATGTCTCTAACCAATGCAGTAAGAGAAGGCAGGTATATACTTTTCTTATTTTTTAAAAAAAAATTGAATTGTAGCACAGTTTCAATAATTAATACTTTCTACAATGTTATCTTCCTAGTGGTTGTCCATAGTAATAGACGCCAACACAATATCTTGTCCAAACCACTATCAGTGCAAATCTTGCCTCTCATAGAATTATGTAGAAGTACTGCATATTTATTCTAACTGTACTGTTTATAAAAACACATCATGGTTCTTTCTCTGTATCGCTCTTTTTTATCTAGACCTGCCAAAGATGAGCACTCCATTGTCATTAAACCATTATAGGTGCCTGAAATCGGTGACTCAGTCAAACACAATCCAGCACTCCACAATAATAGTGAGTTATCTGAAGAAGTTGTTGACTATAGCCATTTACAGCTCAAATTATTATTATGGCCCCACATTATATACCTTATTTTTATACTTTTCCGCTGGATGGTTAAGATGGAGATAAAGCAAGACCTATATAACAAAAGATGTAGCTTTTGTATCAGATGAGGTCAATCAAGTCCTCTGAGGGTCTATCTTATAATCCTGTAACTTACTCTGTAGACCCTTTGTCTGTGTCATCCATGTGGAGGAGTCACAACCAATGCTTGACCAGTTTGCTCTCTATGAGAGCCTGAGAGAAAGTTTTCTTTCCATGTGACTCTCCCTGGCACACTAGACATCATCAATCTCTTTCTTTTGTGGCTGAATAATCTCCTTGATCAGAAAATTTGGGGCACAACTGAGTTTCACAATGTTACAATATAGGTTCTTCTGTGTCCGGAGTCTTGGCTGACCTTGAAAGAATGGGGCCAAATATTATCTGAACTTGTGACACTTCTATTTCTCCAATTTTTGATGAATGAAGTTAGCTTGTTAACCATTCAGAAGAAGGCTGATCAGTATCCTGCAGCATATGCCATTCAATGTGCCCTGTCTGACAAAATTATTTGTAGTTGTTATACATTCCTATTTGTATTTCTTCTTTTCACTTATACTAGGAAGGCTTTACGATATTTGCACATGTTTGTCTGGTTTAATTCACTGTGTGTACATGCTCAAGTGGCATCCGCTTCAACATAAATGCTTCAAGTTTATCATTCTTTATAGCTGAGTAATACTCTGAGCATAGAAATACAACACATTTTTCAACCATTCCTCATATGATGGACATCTTGGTTTTTTCCAATATTTGGTATCATAAATTGTGCTGTTATAAACATAGGTATACATATATCACTATGATATGTTTTCAGTTCCTCTGCGAAAATTCCCAGTAGGAGGATAGCCAGCTTCAATGGGATTTCCAGTCCTACTCTTTTGAGGAGTCTCCACGCTGATCTCCACAATGGTTATACCAGTCTACATTCCCACAAGCCCTGGAGTAGTGCTGCCTTTGCCCTACTTCATCTCCAACGTTTGTTGTTGGTTGATTTCCTTATGATAGCCATTCTTTCTGGAATGAGATGGTATCTCAGTGTGTTTTTATTTGCATTTCACTGATGACTAGCGATGTGGAGCATTTTTTCATATATGTATTTGTTTCTTTAATTTCGTCCTCTGAGAAGTGTGTATTCATCCCAGATGCCCATTTCTGAATTGGGTCTTTAAATTTGAGGGCCCTGCTATATCTTAGTTCTTTATATATTCTAGACAGTAGTCCTCTGTCTGATTGATTATTAGTTAGAATTTTTTCAAAATTTGTGGGTTGTGTTTTCACTTTGTTGACAATTTCTTTGACATGCAGAAACTCCTCAAGAAGAATTGATGTCAGTTGTTGACTCTTTCAAGTGTTTCCTGTGCAAATATATGTTTGTTCATGAACACTTCACCTACCCCTATGTCTTCAAGAGTGCTTCCTACTTTCTCTTTCAAGAGATTGAGTATTTCTATTGTAATGTTTAGATCTTTCAACCCTTTTGACTTTACCTTGGTGCATAGTGATAAAGCTGGGTCAAGTTTTAGTTTGTGGCATGTAGAAAGCCATGTTTTTCCAGAACCATTTGTGAAAAAGGCTATCTTTCTTGTGCCCTTTGTCAAAGATTAGGTCACTGAGTGTGTTGGTAGAGGCCTCTGCATCTTCTAATCTATTCCATTCATCCTCAGCCTATTTCGTTGCCAAAACCATGTTGATCTTTTCACAGGGGCTTTGTAGCATAATTTCAAGTCAGGAATTGTGGTGCCTACTGCCTTATCTTTGTTGGTAAGGATTTTCTTTGCTATTCTAGGTCTTCAGTGGTTCCTAATAAAATGTAGGAACGACTTCTCTAGGTCTGGGAGGTATATTGCTGGCAGTTTGATAGGGATTGCATTAAATCTGTACAACAATGTTGGAAATATGGCCATCTTCACGATGTTAGTTCTTCCTATCCAAGAACATGGAATATCTTTCCATTTTCTGAAATCCTCTATAAATTGGTGGAGAAGAGGAAAAATCCTCTTTTCTTATGGTGTTGTAGTTTTCTGTGAAAAGATCTTTGACTTCCTTGGTTAAGTGAATTCCAACATATTTCATTTTCCTCGGTGCTATTGTAAAAGGTATTTTTTGTATAGTTTCCCTCTCAGTGTGTTTGCTATCTGTGTAGAAGAATGATGTTGACTTTTGAGTATTGACTTTGTGTCCTTCTATGCTACTGAATTTCCATATCAAGTCTACTAGCTCCATGGCAGAATTTTTGGGGGTCTTCCAAGTAAAGTATGTCATCTGCAAATAGTGATAATTTAACTTCTTCTGTACCTATTCTTATTTCTTTTATTTCTCCCTCTTTTCTAATGGCTGCCGCTAATGACTGCAAAACTATATTGAATAAGCAGGGCAATAGGGGTCATCTTTGTCTTGTATTTGATCTAAGAGTAAAATATTTCAGTTTTTCCCTGTTTAGAATTATATTAGCTGTTTGTTTTCATAGATGGCATTTATCAAGTTGAGGTAGAGTCCATCTATTCCAATTTTCTGTAGAGCTTTGGACATGAATGAGTGTTGGACAATTCGAAAAGCTTTTTATGCAACAGTTGAGATGATAATGTGGTTTTTAGATTTCAGTCTATTAATATAGTGTATTACATTTATTAATTTTTGAAAATTGATCCATCGTTGCATCGCTGTGATGAATCCTACCTGGTCATGGTGTATGATATTTTTCATGATTTGCTGGGCTTTATTCCCTAAGATTTTTTTTAGGATTTTTGTATCTATGTTCATGACAGAGATTGGCCTGTCACTATCTTTTTTGGTTGTGTCTTTCCCTGGTTTTGGAATCAGTATAATACTTGCCTCCAGATATGATTTTGGAAGGATGGTTTCTTTTTCAATTTCATTGAAAAGTTTGAGGAGTGTAGGGATTTTATCTTCTATAAATTTCTTGTAGAATTCACCTGTGTATCCATCAGGACCTGGACTTTTCTTTGTAGGCAGGCTTTTTATTACATTTCGTATTTTATTGGCTGTTATTTTCTTATTGAGAGTTGCTATATCTTTTTGGTTCAGTTTTGTTAATTCGTACCTTTTGAGGAATTTGTCCATTTTTTCTGTGTCTCCTATTCTGTGATCATAAAGACTCTTGAAGTAACTATAGATAATCTTCTGTATTTCCCCTGTATCTGTGGTGATTTTACCCTTTCCATTCCTTAATGCTTGCATTTCAATTTTCCCTTCTCTCTTTTTGCTGAGGTTGGCTAGAGGCTTATTATCTTTATTTGGTCTTTCAAAGAACCGACGTTTTGATTTATGGATTCTTTGAACTGTTTTCTTCATCTCAATTGAATTAATTTCTGGTCTAATCTTCATGATTTCTTCCCATCTTTGTGCTCTGTTTTTGTTTGTTCCTTTTTGTAGATGTCAGAGGTGCAACATTAGGGTGTTTATTTGTTCCCATTCTGTTCTCCTAATGTGTGAGTTCATGGATATTATTTTCCCTCTAAGAACTACTTTCATCACATCCCATTAATTCCAGTAAGTTTTGGTTGAATTTTTATTGAATTGTAGATATTGTTCAATTTCTTGTTTAATTTCTTCTGTGACCCATTGATTGCAGAGTAGGGTGTTATTTAATTTCCATGAATTTAGCGGGGTTTTCTGGTTTATTTTATTGTTTATTTCCAGTTTCATTGCACTGTATTCAAATAATATGCATGGGATAATTTCTATTTCTTGCATACACTTGAGGGAGACTAGTCCATGACCTCTGGACTAGTATGTGGTGTATTTTGGAAAATGACCTATGTGCAGCTGAAAAAAATATGTGTATTCAGCTCTGGTTGGGTGGAAAACTGTATATGTCCACCAGGTCCATTTGTTCCAAACGCTAGTTCAGTTATGCTACTTCCTTGCTAATACTTTGTTTTGTTCATCTATCTTTTTGAAATAAAGTGTTGTTAAGGTCTCCTGTAAAGATTGTGGTCTTGGATATTAGGTTTTGCATGTTCATTAAGATTTGTCTTACATAGTTTGGTGCCCCTGTGTTTGGTGCATAAATATTTATGAGTGTTACATTTTGCTCTTTAATTTTTCCCCTAACCAATATTTAGTGTCCTTTCTGTTATTTGATCATTCTTGGTTTGAAGTTGAGACTGTCTGAGAACAGAATTGCTACTCCTGCTTCTTTTCTGAGATGTTGGGGTATGTAGTATTGTTTTCCATCGTTTGACTTTGAGCCTATGAATGTCCTTTTGAGTTAAGTGTGTTTCTTGTATACAGCCTATTTTTGGATATGGTTTCCTAATGCACTGTGCCAGTCTATCTCTTAATTGGTGAATTGAGTCCATGTGTTTACTTATGATTGTCATGTTATTTTCATGCTATTGCTTACTCCTTTTTTGTCCTATGTTTAATTACCCTACTTAGTGGGTTCCTTCTCTTCTCATTTGTGGAATTCTGGTCATTGTGGTCCCTCTCTAGAACATCTTTGAGTAGCCTGTGTAGGGATGGCTTTGTCATTATGAAATTCTTTTGTTGTTCTTTGTCGGGAAGTATTTATCTTCTCCATCAAACTTGAAAGAGCTTTTGAAGGTACAATAATCTGGGGTGGAATTTGTTTCCATAAACAACTTGAAGAATTCTGCTCCATGCTTTTCTTGCCTTCATGTTTTGTGTAGAGAAGTAAGCTGTAATTCTGATGGGCTTTCCTGTGAATGTGGTCTACTTCTTCTCTCTAGCAGTTTTCAGTATATTATTCTCGTATTGGATTTCTGGGATCTTGACTACTATATATCTCAGTGTGTTTTTACTTGCGTTGGAGTTATTTGGTGTTTTGTGTGCTTCAGTTACCTGAATGTTGTATTGTTTCCTCATATTTGGGAAGTTTTCTGTGATCACTTCTCCCCATATTCTTTTTATGTCATTTTTATTGACTACTTCATTCTTATTGCTGCCATTAATCTCACATTGTTCATCTTGGTGTCATCTTGAAGGTATGGACCATTTTTCTGCATTCTTGTTTTAAGGTGCTCATTTCTCACCTTTTCACTAGCTGCACTAGTGTCTTGAAGATCTGAAACTGTGCTCCCTTTCACACAAACAGTTTTGCATACTCGTGATTGATATTTTTAGTTCTTCTATATCTCTTTGAATATGATTCATGCATTCTATTTCTTTTCTGTGTTGCTCATTTCAGGATCTGTCATATTTCTGATCTCCTGTTTTTTTTTTATCAATGTCTTCTTTAGGGATAGCTATTAATTCTTTTACTGAAGAGTTGTTTTCAAATTTGGTTTCCTCAATATATTTCTGGAATTGATTTTGTACTTCATGTGCTAGAATTTCAAATAATTCATTTTTTATTTCAGAAATTATTTCTCCTTTGAGTTCCAGTTTACCTTTCTGCTGTTGTTTCTTTGCTTCAAACTCTGTTAATTCATACGTTTCAGTTGGAATAGTGCTCTCTGCACTTGTTCTGGGTGGGCATTGGTTTTCCCCCACGTGTTTCTGGATTTGATTCATTACTTCAGATGCTATGTATTGAAATATTACCTTTTTTATTTCACGTGTTAATTCTGGTCTGAGTTGCTCTATACCTTTCTGCTGTTGTTCCTTTGCTTCTGCCTCTGTTAATTCATTTATTTCAGATGAGCTAGTGTCCTTGCACTTATTGGTGGACTCGAAGCCTCTGATTGCATTTTTCTCTTTGTCTTTGTCATTTTGTATAGCACTGGCCTCTGATCTTTGCTATAGAGCTTTGGTGCAGTTATAACCTTAGTGAGTAATGAGATTCAAGTGCTAGTCCAGTAAATTTAAGATTATCCAGTTATGCTTGGCCTGGATCTAGCTGCTGTGTTCACTTCCTTTTCCTTGCCTCTCTTCTGGTACAACTGTGATGCTGTTAGGACCCTGGTCAGGGGAATACCACACTCACCAGGCCAGGAGGGAGTGGACTGGAGTGCCTGGAGAGTCACAGAAATTCTTACTCCCTTGGTGGGCTTGGGGGCAGGGGTTCAGAGGATTTGCCAGGCAGGCCTGTCTAGGATGTCTCAGACAGGTCTCTGGCTGGGATATCTTGGGGCCTGAGGCTCTGTATGTGCAGAACATGCAAGAGAAGAAGCCAAAGGCTCTCCCTCAGACTCACCTCACACTCACTGAACTGGGACGCCGAGAGTCGGGAAAATTCCCACTTGCTTGGCCAGGTTGGGGGCGGGGTCACAAATTCTTTTTTGCAAATAAATATTTCCAGTTTGTGAATTCTGTACAGTTAGAATTTTGTGTTTTACACAATGTCTTTTAAAGAATTGTGTATATAAATTACATAACGTAACTGATATACTAATATGCACATAGTTTTATACACACACACACACACACACACACACACACACACACATATATATATATATATATATATATTGCTTTTATTAACCTATGCAACACTGCTTATATTATGTTTTACAAATCTTTGAATAAATTTTAGTTCTTTTTAAGGAAAGTTGTAAATGTATGTTCATGAAAGCAGAAGGAAAGAAAATTAACTTGGAAATTAAAATATGTATGCTTTCTATATACATAGAAATTACAATAAAACATAAATATTCTCTACTATTCACAATAAATTATTTGTCTGTGGTATAAAGTAAAAGTAAACTATTACAATAAAATTTTAAACATGTAAAATTTAAAAATAGCTGCTTTCAAAATTCCATTCTTGGGCCAGCAAAATAGCTCAGTGGTTTAAAGTGCCTGCTTAGGCAGACTTAGGCAAGCACAGAGGACCACAGTTCAATCCTCAGAACCACATACCACACCAGCTCTTCCCTCAGGGCAGGCTGAGCTGGCCAAAAAAAATTGCATTCCTGACTTATTTCATTGTACTTCTATTTTGCTATTACAGTAAGAAGATAGTATAAAGATAGTTGCTAATATATCAAACCACTTTGTGTGAAGGAATGTCATAATTGAAGACTATTCTTGGTAAGTTTGTGAGATCTTGTAGCCAGAAAAACCTTTTTAAAAATACAGAATTAAGGAACCTGAAATCTATGGGTGAATAAATGCTATAAATGGAGAGAGGAAGTGATGAAATTTGTATGGGTACATAATAGCTATTTAAAATTTAATATTAAAGGGGCCAATGAGATGGCGCAGTAGAATGAGTGCTTGCCTGGCAAGCTCAGTGGCTTGAATTCAATCCCTGGTTCCGCAAAAATAAATAAAGATTAGATATCTTAAATATCACATTTCTCGTAGTCTAATCAAAGAGAATGTGTTGATTTCTAAATTTTATTGAGAATTACAAACTTGTTTAGCTACTACAAAAAACATAGTGCATATGTGATTCAATCGTAAAATGGAGATAGTTTCAGGGCTATTTTGTTTTTCTTCTGTACTGGAAATTGATGTCAATCTTGAGGTTGCCAGGCAGATGTTTGTGCCACTGAGCTATATCCGTGGCCCAGGGGATATATTAAACTCTTGTGTGAGCTGGGGAGGTGGATCAGAGAACAAGTACTTCCATGGCAAGCACAAGGGCCTGAGTTCAATCCCTGGTTCACCCCCCCAAAAAAAAATCTTGTGTGGTTCTCAGATATATAGATGTGAATCCACTTGATATTTGATTGTTATTGCTTACTTTTCAAATTGCATGAAATTAAGGTATTATTTTTGATATCAGTAAAATTATTAGAAAAATTAAAAACTAAGTGTAAAATCAAACATTTCATATTATTAAATTCCATAGTATTATCCTGTGTCATAAATTCAAGTTGTTACAAACTCACAGTTCTTCCTCTCTCCAGGCTTTTAAGTTTATCAACACTAGATAATTAAAACTATTAAATTCACTGATTATGTTCATAAATTAACTACCACAAATTCACCTAGAAAATATTATAAAATAATTCTGAATTAAATAATGAAATGAACACGTGCATAAAATATAGCATTCAGACATTATGTATTTAATACTGTGTTTAAATATTCTGTTCAGCTTTTAGAAATTATGCTTCCCAAAGTGACCATTTCTTATGCTAAATATTTTAGAATTTATTTACCAGTTAACATTAGATAGTAAAGATTTGCAAGAGAGCATTCAATAGAATTGTTCTTTCAATTAATTTTTTTAGATTTGAGAAAGGGTCTACAAGGTCTAGAGGGTCTCACTACATAGATCTGACTCATAGCTATTCTACTTTTACAGTCACCCAAGTGCTGGGATTTGTAATCAAATCAAACAGGCCTCAGCCACCACACCCAGTCTCCATCACTCTCTCAGCACGCCCTTGGTTGGGGCTAGCACTGCATGCCCAGGGACTAAAATCCTGGCCCCTGAGTCTGCTTAAGCAGGCACTTTAATCCACTGAGCTATTTGCCAGCCTTTGAAATTGTTTTATGAATTTTGAATTATTTTGTTATCAGGAGTAGAACTCAGTTCCTTGCACTTGTCAGACAGGTGCAGGGCCCATGAGCTATGTCCTTGGCTCAACTGAAGTTGGATAGAAATTTTAAAGAAAAAAAAAATTGAATGAAAAGGAATAATTAATGCTCAGAGAGGTCAGCTAATAAAATTTATTGAAAATAGCCAAAATACTCTTGAAAGGAAGATGGACCTAGCATGTGGAAAACTATAATTCCTATGTAAAAAATAGGAAAACCTGCTAGAACATAAGAAAATGAAAAAAACTTACATGAAAAACACAAATCACAATTGTAGACAAGTGCTTTTTTGCTGTAAAAATGTAGAAAGATATCTTCATTTCAAATATGTCTCCTCTTTTCAAAAAATCTGCCAAATATTTGGTCAAGGAATTTATAATCATTCAAAATGAATGAAAATCAAATTTATGAGAGAACAACAACAACAAAAAAGAAATAAACAATGTTATAGGGAAAAAGACAAAATTAGAAATAGGCAAACATACTCACAAAGCTTGGGAAATCACTAGTGAAAAGTGAGCCTAACATAAAATCACTGAAAATTTTTATTTCTTTACAACACAAAAGGCTAAACTAGAAAAAAATATCGAAAGAAATAGACAGCAAAAGGAAGTAATTACTGGTTAGAACATTCAGGAAAGTGATAGATGAAAAATCATGGAGACTAGTACAAAAGTAGAAAGTCAATGGATATTCAGACCATAGAAAATAATATTTGGGAGGAAACAAAACAAAATATCAACAGCAAAGTAACCCAGCAAAAGGAAATGAATATAAAAATTAATGTTGAAAACAAAATCCAATAAAATATATAAAAATATAATTAAAGAAAACTTTCTATTACAAGAAAGCCAAGAATGTTGATGATAATCAAAACCATTTTTTACAAAATTGATGGAATAAACACAAGGGCAATGGAAATAAATAGAGCATATGGTGGCAAAAGACTAAAGAAAACACAGCACTTCAGCAACTAGTAACACTTTCCTAAAATTCCGAAGAGATAACATTTAACTAAAAATATTATACATAGTCACAGTAAATATAAATTATGTAAATTACAGATCTCTGCTTTTGTCATAGCTAAATCTTGGACACAACCCAAATTGCAATCAACATAGGAATGGATATAAAAGATGTGGGCATTTTATGTATTGCAGTACTACTCAGCTCTAAAGGAAGGCATACTTGAGAATTTTGTAGGTAAAGAGATGCAAAGAGAGACCATATCCATAGTGAAACAGATCACACCCACATGTGTAAACATCATACTGTGTCCTCGGTGTAAGAACTTCACAGAGTGAACAGGATTTCAAAGTACAATGGGTACTGTGAAAGGGAAAGTGTTCAAGGAAAGGTACAACTAGTATGAGGGAAAGATTACAGGAAAGAAGGAAGGGGAAAGTATGTATATGTACTATATACACTACTATACACAGGGTAGTTTGGACAACTGGACTTCTGATTTCTTCTGATTTTTTGAAAGGTGCAGCCAATGACTACAGATTTTTCTCTCACATTTAAATAGTTTTTAAATAATCTTTTTTTACACTTTTAATCTTGACCACTTTTATACACTTATGACCTGGAAATTTGAATAACTAATTTGAAGGGAACATTATGTGGTACAACAAACATTGTTGATTTCCTACCATTTTGTTTAGTGAAATTTTATATTGTTTCAATTTTTTTACTATATTTTTATTCTCTTTAAAAATAAATAAATATTTAAAACTTCTTAAAACCTAAAGCTCTGAGAATATTTTATGAGGTATTTTGCAGAATCTGCCAAAGGGTAAATCTTTTTTTTTTTTTTTTTTTTCTGGAACCAGGGATTGAACTCAGGCCCTTGCACTTGCCAGGGCCTATTCCACTGAGCCATCTCCCCATCCCTTAAGGATAAATCTTAAGAAATTCAGATCTTGATAAATACCTCATCTTCTTTTTCACTGGCAATGAAATGTTTCTGACAAGCCAAGACTCAGACAATGACACATTAATAACACAAAAATGACAATGCATTTGATGAAATTGCTGTTTATTTGAGATCTATAGTCAAGCAATCTTCCATTCTGTGAAGTAGATTGGGTATAGAGTGAGTAATGCAGAATTGTTAATTGACTGTACACTGTCAGAACTGGCAATAAAATAGAAAAATTAGTCAAGTGGTTAAGGTCGAATTCAATTCTTCCAAGGCTAAATTTATATGGATCTTGTTATGCTGACTCAGCTTGATTGACTCGTTTTTGATTGGATTGATTTCTGTTAATTAGTTATTCTCAGAAAGAGAAACTGATTGGTTTCAAGATTTAATCTTCTTTTTTAAATTTTTTTTCTGTATTTTAGGTAAGGGTGCTCAGGGTCTCACTACTAGACCGGACTTGTAGTGATCCACCTGTTTACAGCCTCCCAAGAGCTGGGATGACAGGCGTGTGTCACCACTCCCAGTCTCAGTTGCCATCTCTGTGCCCCAGGGGCAGGGCCAGCAAGGTAGGACAAGTGAATAAACCTCTGTCCCCTGCACCTGATGAAGGTTCTTTAGTCTGCTGAGCTGTTTAGCTGGCCCTGATTTAATCTTTTTCTTAAATATTCAGTTTGATTATGTGGCACTTCACATTGTTTTTGATCTATTGGTCTTAAAATGGAAACTAAGACTCAAAGGCAAGAGATGTAAGGACAACAATTAACTAATAGTCCTGTATATATAGAACAATCACTTGAGGCAGAACATAGTGACGGTAGGCAAAAGTATAGTGCTGTCATATAAGCAAATAAAGTGAAACTTCTTCATATAGTTTTATGGTCTTTTAGATCCTATTTTCTTCTCTTTCCCCACTGATTTCCTTTTATATTACAGGTCTTGTCTCTTTCTAGTCAGGATCTTCAAAATAAACTTAAACAGATAAAAACAATGAAAACTAAATCCAGACTAATTCCCACATAAAGTTCTAACAATCTTGTACGCACCTATAATTCCTTTTTACTTTCTTATGCAAAGCAGTCTGGCCTCCTTTTTTCTCAAATGTTTCCATGCAGACAGTGTCTTTCCTTTAATAACCAAAGATAGATGAATTATTATGTTAAACATCATCCTTTTGTCTGCACCTTCAGAAACATGAGACACTAGCAGAAGTTTTGAGATAATGCCCTTTCTATGGATTCATTGGGATGACTTATTAATTTACATTTTAATAATTCCCTACCTAACTCTTGCTTTTAGACATTTTTAAAAAAAATTGTAGCCAAGTAAATATATTTTCTTCTAAGAGTATGCTGAAACACTTTGTTTTAGTATCAGCACAATAAATATTTTTTCTAATGTTATTTTGTTGTTAACGTATACTTATTGCATTACTATAACAATGCTAGCTCCACAATAGCTAATTGTATGACCATGAATAAAGTATTTAATCTTTCAGTTTCTCACTTCTGTTACCAAAAATGAAGAAAATAACTTAAAATTTCATATGGGAATTAAATGCTTTCTCAGGACTCTGGCCACCTTTGCCAAGAAGTTGTCATGTTTAATATTCTTCTTAACCTCCTGGAATTTAGGGAAACACTGTAATCCTAATTACATCCAGTACCCCACACAAGGTTCCTAATCCATGAAACCCTTTCCATATGCATGCTTTGGCACCACACTATTTGACGCCAAGGGTCCCTCTGAGATCTGTGGTTGAGTCTTGCCTTGTGTCACAGCACTTACAGATCTTGACATTGACTTGCCAAAGAAGGGAGCAGAAGAGGAATGTGCGTTTCACAGAATTGGAATCATCACGTTGTAATCTGTATTTGATACATAGTAGGGATTTTCTATTTTTCCTTGCAATATTTTTGAATTGTTCTTTGGAAAATATTTGATTTATCTTTAAAATTTGAAAGGATTGATTGCAAGTTTTTTTTTTTTTTTATCTAATTCTCCTGTTGTTAGAGATCATTTCATGTGTGATTTCAATCCTTTTAATTTATTGGGATTTTCTATAAGAAATTATAGTACACCAGTCAATGAATTTTCCATTTGTTTCTGGAAAAAAAGGTATTACATAGTTGATTAGGATAATATTGAAGAAACATTTTTTTTGTTAATTTTGCAGATAAGATATTTACATTTCTCTTGAAATTTGATAAAAAGGGCTCAGGGACCAGGGGTTCAATCTCCGGGCCTGTCCTGCCGGCCCCACCCCCAGGGTGCAATGAGACATCAATTGAGACTGAGAGTGGTGGCTTGGGTCTGTAATCCTAGACTTGGGAGGCTGTAAACAGGAGAATCACTATGAGTCCGGTCTAGTAGTGAGACCCTGAATACCCGGTAGACCCTTCCCTAAAATATGAAAACAAAAGAACCTCAATTTCTTATACTAAAATATAATCAGTGTGAGTATATACTTTTTTCTAGTTATCCTTCCATATATTTTGAGCAAAAGTTATTAGAAATTATTTATTTTATATAAATTGAATCTTTAACCATTTTGAAATATCCCTTTTTATTATTTGCAAGAATATTTTTTTTGGATATGCTTTCTCTGATACTAATAAATTAGTCTTGCTTTGTTATGCTTAAATGATTCGAAGTCTGTTTTTTCTTTCATTTCTATCATCACAGTAACCTTTATTTTTTAAATAAAGGAGAAAAGATAAGCATGTGTAACTTGTGGTGCACAGATATGCACATGTGTGTACATACAAACACACATACACATATCTCTAACATCCTCCCAACATTTTACTTTCTGCATCTAGTGCTGCCTTTCATTCTCTTCTTCTACTGAGCTTTTATTTCTGATTGCCTGTTATATTTTCCTACTTCTTTCCATGTCTATTGTTTAAATGTTGCATTGATTCTCTTGTATGAGTAATTTGAAACACAAATAAGTTGATGAACAAAACAAAGTAAAGATGACAGATAACAAAGATACATATATTGTTGGAATAAGGAAGATACTCTGGGAATTAAGGGAGAGGGGAAGTTCCAGGATTGGAGGAAAGGGGACAAACTGATGAAGTTGTGATGCATATTTATTTTTTTATTTTGGCAGAACCAGGGATTGAACTCAGGCCCTTACACTTGCCAGAGAAGTGCTTATTCTACTGAGCCATCTCCCTGGCCCCCTGATGCATATTTATATTGAAATTTCCTCAAATATGATTATTGTGCATCACAAACATATAGTGATAAAAGATTAAAAATAGCCAGAGAGTTGAAAAGATATATTGAGATATTTAACACCCCTTTTCTTCATAGCTGTCTCATCTCTGATATAGTATCATGCCCTGTAGATACAACTACTTCATCAGCTCAAAATGGAACTCTGTCTGTATTCAGTGTTCAGCTCTGAAGTTCCTTGTCTACACTGTGGTTTGGGAAATGACCACAGTTTAAATGCCAGGACATTTGGGAAGCTCACCAACTATCTTTTATTTATTTAAAGGAGAATGACTTTCTAATATCTGGGGTCCAATATATGAAAAATAGTTTAAAATGAAATACTTTATTTTGTAGCTTTGTTGATGTGAATTCATGGCTGACACCCTTTGTTTGGTAGTTGCTATACTCATGATGTCATCCTCCTTCTAATTATTTGTCTTCTTGTTACATTTCTGTTCACTCTTTCTTTTCTTCCTCAGTGTTTATATCTTTGAATTAGTAAATGAAAAGCACTTTATAATTTCAGGGTTTATAACATTGTATATGCTTGTTAATTTTGCTGAAATTTTACATCTTAATGCTCTACCAGAAAATTAAACACAAATCAAAGATTCCAAAATCATCACTTCCCCCTATTTTTATGGCTTTATGTCAGTTCAATGGATTACCTTTTGATTAAAATTTTAGAGAATAAATACAGTCTCTTGGCCATAGCATAGCTGTGACAAAATTTTGATTTTTGTTACCATTATACTTGCAATATATATCACATCTGGAATTATAATTTTTAGGTAAATTTTTTCTTCCTTTAAATTTTATTTTCCTAGTACATGTTTCCAGTCTATGCATTTAATTGTCATCTTGGAGTGCTGCCATATCCATAATACAGCTCGATCTTTCTTTAATACCTTCACTCTTCCAGCATCCCTCTTCTAATATCCCTTACCCCTTTTTTATTCTTGTTTCTATCATTAATCTTAGTTCCTCTCCATGGCAACTTTAATTATATCTGGCAATCACAATAGCATAAATGTGAAAAGTAGGAATTTTTCAAAATCACGCTTTTTAGAAGAAATAAAGCACTGAAGAAGTATGTAGTCAAGACTTGATCTGTAGAAATCATTTATCTTTTCTAGACATAGACTTGGTTTTATTCAATGAGAACACATAAACTTGCTTTAATGGGCACTTATGTATTGAAATTGTCATCTATGGCACCAAAACTTATATAGTAATTACATAAGGGAATTATGAACTGTTCACACCAACTCTAAATTCATGAAAAGATGATTAGCAAGTTCCAGTAGAACTATATTCCATATAGTATACATCTATAAAGGAAAGCCTGATAACATCCAAATAACAGCCCAAGTCATCATTGGGACTGCATATGGAGTTGTGTTGGGAAGGATTTTGTGTCATGCTCTGCAGAAAATCAACAGATGTTTAGAACATTATTTTTTATTAGGAGATAAGAATATTTTCATTCTCTTTCTATACAGACATAGACATATAATATTAGATCCATTGTATCATATAGAAAAAATTTCCATTAGAATACCTATTACAATCTGTCACATGGTATTAAGAGAGATGAAAAGAACAAAGTTGAAGTCATACAAATTTTCAAATTGAATCTTTATAATTCATTATCTCTATGACTTCAGGGAATGTATTTAATATTGCTGAGGTTCATGTTTCTGCACAGTATGACTAGCATAATACTTCTAATGTTTTATTATATGAACAAACAATTCAGGAGATGGTACATTAATCATGATATAGTTCTAAAGCCTTTAATACTGTCATGCTTTTTCTTACTTCAGATTACAAACGTTTAGAAGTTCGGGTCAAAGTTATAAAATTAACCTGATTAAGGTTTTCCCCATAGGACAATTAATATTTGTTTATAGATATTTTTAAAATTCAGATAAATTACTGCATTTCAAATGGAATTTTCTAGCCAAAATATTGATTTTACTTTCCTCAGTCAAAAGTCATTTTTTTTTCAATTTCTAGTATCCTGATATTTCTTGGGTGTTTATGATGAAAAACTATCAAATTTTAAAAATGTTTCCTTTCTTTATATTTCCAGTTATCTGTTCAATTTCATGACATCTTCTCTCCTTCTGCTTGTGATACTCATTTTTTGAATCCTTATATATGAAGATGGGGATTTGGAACACATGATTATAATTCGTAGTCCTCAATTCCCATCTTAACTACATCATCAAAATCTCAAGTTTACATACTAACATTATGCAAATTAATTTCATATCTTCAACTGTGGATTCTCCCCTAAGCTCCAGGCTTTCACATCCTATTACCTACCACAAATTGCTTTCCAAATAATTGGTGAGTTTCACTAGCTCAGCAATATGGGGCAATTTCAGACTTCTCTAATACTTTGATTCAATGCTTATTTCCTTCCTCCTTTATCAGTCATATAGGAATAAATTCTGATGAACATGTTAAGTTGGAGATTAAATTGTAGGTATGCATGATATAGTAACATAAGCTAAGTAGTACATAGGCTAAAAGAAAATGCACCAAATACACCCAGATAGAAAAAAATTAGTTTAAGACTTTGAAAAACAGAGTTCCCTTTTAAAATTTTTGAACATATGTTTATTGCAGTTATTCTAAGTGTCAAGAATGATGATGTAAATCAAATATTTCCTTTTCTATCAAATAATCACAGTCAAAAGAATGAAAAGCAAAAAAGCTATTTAAAAAAAATGACATTGCTAAAAGTGCTAAGAGGGCCACAAGCTTATTGTTCCTGCACTTGAGAAGCTGAGGCAGAAGTATCATAGAGTATTTCAGGTCAACCTGAACTCACAGGATGACTACCTTTGGAAAAAAAATGCTAAGGGGAACCTCTGGGAGCATATAGGTTAAAAGTCTAATCCAACTCAAAAACTTACCATTGGTTTTCAGATAAAGGTGACATTTGCAGGCAAGTATGAAATTTGACAAAAGAGAGAAAGATATTCTTTGACAAAAGAAAGAAAATACATGTGAAACAGAAAAATTCACAGACATGTATCTAATTCTCTTATCATTAGAGAAGAACATTAAGCTTGACTCGTCCTTTGGACATTGTGGTGTGATGTGTTGCACATATTTATAAGAACTTGGCCAACTGCTGCCTGAGGGGTTGTGTTAGCAAGTGTGGACTTGATACTGAGAGGAGTGAAGAGTATGAGATCCAGCTTCTTTTCTTCCTGATTCCCCATATTCTCTGTAACCCTTCCTCCCTCCCTTATATACAGAAGCTTTGTTTCCATTTTAACTTTCTGTTCTCTTATGTGATGTTAATGGGTAACTCAGAAATTCTTTTAAAGGATTAATGTTAAATATGAAGAAAAATGATGAGTGCGGGCCAAATAGCTCAGCAAATTAAAGCACCTGCAAAGCAGGTGCAGGGGCCAGGAGTTTGATCCCCGGGCCTGCGGTTCCAGCCCTGCCCCCAGGGTGAACTGAGACAGCAATTGAGACTGGACATCGTGGTACGTGCCTGTAATCCCAGCTCTTGGGAGGGTGTAAACAGGCAGATCACTATGAGTCTGATCTAGTAGTGAGACCCTGAACACCCTATAGTCCCTTCCCTAAAATACAAGAAAAAAAAAAAGAAAGTAAAGTAAAATGATGAGAACTATTAACAGCAACTAACTTCACTAAATTTTCAGATCACAGATCATTGTATAAAAATTATTATATTTACATGTCTACAAAATGAATGTAAATATCTTTGCTTAGGGATCCGCTATAGCTCAGGAAGGAAGTTGAATATTCTGTAAGGAAAGCACATAAATAGAGATAATGAAACATGATCCATCAGCCAATGACTACACCAATGTCAACATACATGAAAGGGATTTTAAAAGGCAACAGTTTACACTAGAGTTAAAAATGAAGCATTATCTGACAACATATATTCTTAGATTTTATGGAAGGTTGGGAGTCATATTATTTTCAGACAGTGAGCAAAGAATTCAGTTCAGGTATTAGTAGAAGACAGTAATAAGAACGCGTCAATAGTGTTGTAAAATAAGCAGTAATGGTATGACTAGAGTTACAGTCAAATCTACAATGAGATATTAGCTATATAATTTATTGTCTCATAATTCTTTAATTCTACATATGCTTGACCATATCTCAAGCCTTATAAACAAAAACAGATAATCATTCATATAATCAGGAAATAATGTAAATAGTGTATAGAAGATGCCATAAGAAGTTTTGAAAAGACGAATTTTAATCAATAACCAAGTTTATTCAGATAAATGTCACATCCCATCAAACAGAATAAATATGAAAAACATTAAATGAAAACAGGTAAAATACATTTTATAATAGAAAGCAAATTATGAATTGTAGTTCAATGGGTGCTTTGGTTTAAAAATATTAAAAATTTAGAATAATAGTAAAATAGTGAACCATACTGTGTAGACTGAATTTTGCAGTTTGTAACTGTTAAGAAATCTATAAATTTTTGTTTCTAATGATTTAGCTCTATATGATCATAAATTAATTCCTGGCTTCTGAGAACATTGGAAAGATTAGTAGTTTTGGTTGTTTAATGGTTTCTATGGGTTTTCAAATTATAAAATAGTAAATTATCATTTAATACTATTATATGTTCCTGAGATTTCTAAAATTGCATAACTAATTACAGGAAAATATATATAAAAGTTAGAGAGAATTGACTGGATTTAACTTTAAGACATAATTTCTCCAGAAAGCAGAAGCTTACTAGAAACTTCACGTTCTTATTTAAGACTAAACCATAAATATATGTTAATTGCTTGGAGTGATTAAGTGAATTGAATGATTTCAAATAGTTGTTCATATTACAAGATATATACATGTAAAATTGAAAGAAGAAAGAAAAAATA
Source organism: Ctenomys sociabilis (assembly GCA_004027165.1). Classification (NCBI taxonomy): domain Eukaryota; kingdom Metazoa; phylum Chordata; class Mammalia; order Rodentia; family Ctenomyidae; genus Ctenomys; species Ctenomys sociabilis. Next base: position 14,519 of record PVKA01019556.1, on the reverse strand, counting down.
AAAAATACAGTAGAAAGCAAGAAGAGAGAAAAATGATAAAGAATTGAAGAAAGCAGACAAAACCTGTTAAGGATTAACTACTTCTTTCCATAGACCAGCATAACAACTAATTTGAAGACAAGACTACAATACAGTAAATACTGTGAAAGTCGTATTGTTTTGTTTAGTGAAATTCTGTGTTCTCTCTCTCTCTCTCTCTCTCTCTCTCTCTCTCTCTCTCTCTCTCTCTCTCTCTCTCTCAATCTCTCTCTCTCTCTCCTGCTCTCTGTTGGTCT